>SJYC01108139.1:0-12919 GCA_006408675.1 Madoqua kirkii
CAAGATAAATTTATTCTCATAGAGTTCTGGAGGACAGACGTCTAGAGTCAGGGTACCTGTAATGCCACATTTCTCTAGGGGAGATTCTTCTTTAATTTTTCCAGCCTCAGGGAGCTCCAGACATTCCTTGGCTTCTGACTGCATCACTCCAACCCCTGTTCTTCCTCCTCCACATGGCCTTCTCTTATTTTTCCCTGTGAGTTTCTGCTTTGTGTATCTCTTATAAGGGCATTTTGTTATTTAATTTAGAGTTCACCCAGATAATTCATCATCTCATCTAGAGATCTTTAACTTAATTAAATCTGCAAAAAAACTTTTTTGAAATGAGGTCACATTTGCAAGTTCCAGGGATAGGAGAAAGTATTTTTGGCAGCTACCATTCAACCCAGCAAACCAGAACTGTTATTAATCTAATTAGAGGTAGTTTTTCCATTATGGTGGATTATTCTGGTCAATGGAACATGTGTTTTTGTATCTTAAGCTTATTCTATTTTTTTTCGTTCTATTTTATGTTAACTAAATTATATAGAGTCAGGGTACCTGTAATGCCACATTTCTCTAGGGGAGATTCTTCTTTAATTTTTCCAGCCTCAGGGAGCTCCAGACATTCCTTGGCTTCTGACTGCATCACTCCAACCCCTGTTCTTCCTCCTCCACATGGCCTTCTCTTATTTTTCCCTGTGAGTTTCTGCTTTGTGTATCTCTTATAAGGGCATTTTGTTATTTAATTTAGAGTTCACCCAGATAATTCATCATCTCATCTAGAGATCTTTAACTTAATTAAATCTGCAAAAAAACTTTTTTGAAATGAGGTCACATTTGCAAGTTCCAGGGATAGGAGAAAGTATTTTTGGCAGCTACCATTCAACCCAGCAAACCAGAACTGTTATTAATCTAATTAGAGGTAGTTTTTCCATTATGGTGGATTATTCTGGTCAATGGAACATGTGTTTTTGTATCTTAAGCTTATTCTATTTTTTTTCGTTCTATTTTATGTTAACTAAATTATATGTGTGGGGGCGTGGTGGTGTGTATTTAGGGGAGGGAATGGGTACTATCAGTTTTAAGTACTGTATTTTAAAGTTCAGCATTAATTACAGGAAAAGTTTGTTGTTACTAATCTGGCTCTGACATTTATATAACTCTATGAACTTCCTTGTGCAGTGGCATTTTAGTAAATCACAGCTGATCACTGTATTCATAGCATAAAATGTAACACAATACTACATAGTAAAAAATTTTGTTTATGAATTTTCCCTTGAAAATATACATATTTTAATGTTCAAAGGTTCTTTCTTTCTCCGATAATCACATTATCTATATCCTATATTTCATATCTATATTTTATATTTAGTCCCTGATGTCAAAAACAATAAAATATGACATCAATTATGCCAGAAATATAGTAAATGTTTAGTAAGCAGATATTGAATGACTCACTCAGTTGTATCTGACTCATTGCAAACCCATAAACTATACAGTCTATGGAATTCTCCAGGCCAGCGTACTGGAGTGGGTAATCTTTCCGTTCTCGAGGGGATCTTCCTAATCCAGGGATTGAACCCAGGTCTCCCTCATTGTAGGTGGATTCTTTACAAACTGAGGTACTAGGGAAGCCCCAAAATACTGGAGTGGGTAGCCTATCCTTTTTCCATAAGATCTTCCTGACCCAGGAACTGAAACAGAGTCTCCTGCATCGCAAGCAGATTCTTTACCGAGTTACTAGCACAATAAAGGACAGAAATGGTATGGACCTAACAGAAGCCAAAGATATTAAGAAGAGGTAGCAAGAATACACAGAAGAACTGTACAGAAAAGGTCTTCATGACTCAGATAATCATGATGCTGTGATCACTCACCTAGAGCCAGACATCCTGCGATGTGAAGTCAAGTGGGCCTTTGGAGCATCACTATGAACAAAGCTAGTGGAGGTGATGGAATTCCAGTTGAGCTATTTCAAATCCTAAAAGATGATGCTGTGAAAGTACTGCACTCAATATGCCAAGTTGGAAAACTCAGCAGTGACCACAGAACTGGAAAAGGTCAGTCTTCATTCCAATCCCAAAGAAAGGCAATGCCAAAGAATGGTCAAACTACCACACAATTGCACTCATCTCAAATGCTAGTAAAGTAATGCTCAACATTTTCCAAACCAGACTTCAATAGTATGTGAACTGTGAACTTTCAGATGTTCAAGCTAGATATAGAAAAGGTAGACGAACAAGAGATCAAATTGCCAACATTTGCGGGATCATCAAGAAAGCAAGAGAATTCCAGAAAAACATCTGCTTTATTGACTATGCCAAAACCTATAACTGTGTGGATTAAAACAAACTATGGAAAATTCTGAGAGAGATGGGAATACCAGACCACATGACCTGCCTCCTGAGAAATCTGTATGCAGGTCAAGAAGCAATAGTTAGAACTGGTCATGGAACAGCAGACTGGTTGCAAATCAGGAAAGGAGTATGTCAAGACTGTGTAGTATCACCCTGCTTATTTAACTTATATGCAGAGTACATCATGAGAAATGCTGGGTTGGATGAAGCACAAGCTGTAATCAAGATTGACAGGAAAAATATCAATAACCTCAGATATACAGATGACACAACCCTTATGGCAGAAAGTGAAGAACTAAAAAGTCTCTTCATTAAAGTGAAAGAGCAGAGTGAAACAGTTGGCTTAAAAGTCAACATTCAGAAAACTGAGATGATAGCATCTGGTTCCATCACTTCATAGCAAATAGATTTGGAAACAATGGAAACAGTGAGAGACTTTATTTTTATGGGGCTCCAAAATCACTGCAGATGATGATTGCAGCCATGAAATTAAAAGACGCTTACTCCTTGGAAGAAAAGTTATGACCAACCTAGACAGCATATTAAAAAACAGAGACATTACTTTGCCAACAAAGGTCCACCTAGTCAAATCTATTGTTTTTCCAGAAGTCATGTATGGATGTAAGAGTTGGACTATAAAGAAAGCTAAGCACTGAAGAACTGATGCTTTTGAACTGTGGTGTTGGAGAAGACTCTTGAGAGTCCCTTGGACAGCAAGACGATCCAATCGTATCATCCTAAAGAAAATCAGTCGTGAATTTTCATTGGAAAGAGTGATTCTGAAGCTTAAACCCAATACTTTGGCCACTTGATCCAAAGAACTGACTCACTGGAAAAGACTGATGCTGAGAAAGATTGAGGGTTGTGGAGAAGGGAACGACAGAGGATGAGATGGTTGGAAGGCATCACCGACTCAATGGACATGAATTTGAGTAAACACCAAGCATTGGTGATAGACAGGCATGTCTGGGATGTTGAAGTCTATGGAGTTGCAAAAAGTCAGACAGGACTCAGTGACTGAACTGACTTATTGAATGAGTGTCCAGTGAATTACTGAATGCTATGTTTTAGGTTTGGAACAAAATTCAAAGTAAGAAGAATTTCTAAAAAGTCCCTCAATTTTTCATTCCATAGGAGAAACAAGGCAGATTTTGGCATAGACCTTTAAGAGCTTGGAAATTCTAATGCGATTATAATTGTAAGGAAGAAAAATATCAGTGGCAGGTCAGACCAGCACTGTTGCAAGAGTCCTATGGTGAGCTACTTAGTCATTTCAGAAATTTCTGGCAATTGCCATGCAGATGCTGCCCTCTGGTACTGCAAGCACCTTTTTTCCTGTACAGACCTCAAGTTCTACACTCTATCCTTTCTCCCTGTAAGAGTCATGAATTACAACCACGCAAAAAAAGCTTATTTTACATATCTCCAGGGAAGAAGTCCATTTTATTTACAAAAGGGAAAGAAGCATAGGTAAATTAAATGATTTAATTGAGACCGTACAGCATGCCTGCCAGGGAATTAGGATTCAAAAGTGTCTCTTAGTTTTCCAGTTGCTTCTACTGAAAATAATAGGTAAACTAACTACAAATGCAATGTAGAATTATGCCTAATGGCAACTGCTGCTTTATTGAGAAGTCCTTTTCTTTCATAACATACAGAACTGGTGAATATACAGTCAGACCCAAAATATAATATGGTCTGCGATTCATTAAACGATGTAGTAGATTCAAGGAAAGATCACATTAAGGTTTATGAGAAGCTGAGGTCCAAGAAGATGCACACATCTAGATTCTGATGGTGCCGAAACGTTTCAGTGCCTTATTAATCTGCCCAGTCTACACTGTCTTTAAGACTGCAGCTGAGAAAAAATATGATTGATTGTGCTGCAGGATATGTGTTTTTTTGCATTTCCGTTAACTATAAAACAAGCGCCATTTTAATTAAGCTGCTTCCAAGCAATTCAGGTGCTCTATAAAAATATAATGAAGCAATTAAGATGTGTTACAAGTGACTGAGAGATCTTTTTCATTTGAAAATGTGAAAGTGGAAGGGTTTTTTGTTGTTTAATCTTTCCCTACCCTCGAAGCAGGGAGGCTATTTAATGTCAAGAAAAAGAACACTAGATTTAACTGAAACACACATTGACTTAATGTATATAATTAACTTTTCCAAAATTTAAAATAAATCTAATTATTTTTATTATCATCTGAGATATGAAGAAATATATAGGCATTATACATTATATTAGGGTCATAAAAACACCCTTATATACCTCTCAAGGAAATATTAATTGTGGGACCTTAATAGAGCACCCAGAGAAAGCAATGGCACCTCACTCCAGTACTCTTGCCTGGAAAATCCCATGGATGGAGGAGCCTGGTAGGCTGCAGTCCATGAGGTCGCTGAGTCGGATATGACTGAGTGACTTCAATTTCACTTTTCACTTTTATGCACTGGAGAAGGAAATGGCAACCCACTCCAGTGTTCTTGACTGGAGAATCCCAGGGATGGGGGATCCTGGTGGGCTGCCGTCTATGGGGTCGCACAGAGCCGGACACAACTGAAGTGACTTAGAAGTAGCAGTAGCAGTAATAGAGCACCATGAATTTCTCTAAATTATATGTAGAATGAATTTTAGGTAATGATCTAGAAATTGTATTTGCTTGAATATTTGAAATTTTGAGAGACCTAGGAGAATTGGGACCTTTCTTACTTGGTACATTAATTTGCTTTGGGTGTATCAGTATGATCTATACACAAAATGGTATACTCTTTATTTCCATAAGAACAATGAACTTTCTGTTTCCATCAAAAATGATCATTTATTAAATTCTCTCATTCATCCATTCAGTCAATTAGCAGTTATTTTTGCCAAGAATAATAAGTTCTTGGGATATAAAAGTGTTCATTATACACTTAAATTGCCCAGGCAGAGGTTAATATTCCAGTGTGTAATAGCTACCATAAAGAATAAAAAGGAGAAACAAGAACATAGCACACTGTGGTGAGCATTAACAGACAAAATAATATGAACCTCGACACCAACACTAGGAAACTGGTAAGAACTGGTTATTCTGAGGAGTGGTATTCATGCTGCAATTCATGGGGTCGCAAAGAATCGGACACAACTGAGTGACTGAACTGAACTGATATTATCTAATTGTGGAGGAAATATCTTTGTAGAAAGCCTTGAAGAAGGGTAGAAAAAAGCTGATATTTAGAATGGCTGTAGAGAAACGAACCAATAAATACATTAATTTATAAAGAATTATTTCTAAGAATTCTAGAGAGATTTTATAATTCTCTGTGTTCCCTTCTATGAAGAGAGTAATCCTTACTTTATTTTTAAATGTTTACTGTTGTGAAATTCACCCACTTACCTAGCCTAAATATCTTAGGCTGCAGGTTTAGGCTATTTCCGTCTGAACGGAAGTAGATAATTATATGTGATTTTCAAAGTATGCCATTTTTATTACAAGTCAGAGGAAACGGGAACTGAAACAAAGATAGAGAACAATATACAGACAGAAGTTAGCAACACTGTTATTGTACATTAGATATCATCCTTGTAGAGAATATAGAAAATTAGAGAATTGAAATTAAATTGCATAGTTTCAGAGGTAGAAAGTTGCAGAATCAGAATTAAAAAAACAACCCTGAGGTAATATAATTGAGATTGTAGATAGGGAGATAGAAGACATCCAGACAGACAGACAGATAATTTATTGGTTATACTGTCTTCTTTCATTCCTGTCACTTTTTTATTAGTGGCTCTTCATGATTAATAGCACTGAAAAACTAGTTTGAACTGTTAATTGCTGTTGTTCTATAATGCTTTATTTATAATTAATGTGCTAATTCTTGGTTTATTCCTGGGGCCTTTTTTATCATGGGTGTGATATAAAGTAACTGAAAGACAAAACAAATGTTACACCTGCCTTCCAGCTATCAGGCTGGTCCAAATGGAATTGAATGCTGTGTTCCTGAGTAACCCCTCTATGCCCCATGTCAAGAACCTACACAAAGCCAAACGAGATTTTACTAATTCCGTTTCAAGAATACTCTGGAAGGACCCTTAGCTGCAGAGACATCCAGGTCAGGGTAGCCACCAGTGGAAAGCAACAAGGTGGGTAGTCTCCTGGAGATGTAAGGTGCTGGGACTCCTAGACTTGTGCTTCCCAGCCTGGGTTAATGAAAACACTAGAATGGACTGTTGACGGTGCTGTGAGAATTGTGGCGGATGCGAATGCTCTCTCTCAAAGTCCGCTACCTTGGGTTTTCTCCTGCTGTGATAATTTTTAGCTATTGGATGGGACAGTCTGAGGAAGGAGGAAAAATAACTGGCAAAGAATGGTGTGTGTATAAAAGAGAGAGACCCTGAGAAAAACAAGGGGACCCTTCATCAAGAATAATGGGAAACAAGACTATAATATTATGCTGGTTCTGCTTTATTCATATTATAGGAAATCTGAAACACTGAGATTTTCACACTCAGCTTCCTGCCTTCCTGTCTTTCTATACTACACTCCTTCTTGCTGGCTCCTTTTATTGCTTACCACTGATTATTGACTGTGTACATGGAACTATGCTGCTACGTGTAAATGTGTGTATATGAGCCGGCTCCTAAAGCTATCAAGAGTCAATTTTCCAACATTAAGACATTTTGTGAGCTGCTTGTTAAACCATTGGCAGCTTGACATTGAGCACGGAGGAGTATTTACATCACTAAAATAGGCAAGCACAGCACATTACTGATTTTCTTGTTTGTTTGTTTTTCTTTCTGGAGAGCCAGTCCCCCCCCCCCACCTTGTGTATGTATTATGTGAGGGTGAGTATATGGTGAGAGGGTCAGGGCATATATATCTCTCCTAACCTTGGAGAGACTTAGAACTTTATAGGCAAACAAAATTGACAAAAGGGAAAACCACACCATGAGGCAGTTTGAGGTCACTTCTGTGAGGGGTCTACTGTGGTCGTGAGTCTGTAGCACATGGAAAATTCACTTTCAACTGGTAAAGCAAAATACCAAAGAGTAGTTAGTATTTGAACTTGATCCTTCAGGGCTAGGAGGACTTCAATCTGTGGGGTATACAAAGGAAGGAAGGGTGGGAGCAGTGACCCTCAATAAGGGGAGAGACAAATGAACAGTCCCCGGGGCAGGAAAAGAAGCCTGGAGCTGGACACTGTCATTTGGCCTGAGCACACGTGATATGCGGGTTTATGGTGGGATTGGGAGATAAGTAGAAGACTCGTGCACTGTCACTGAGTGGCACTCTTGGCTAAATCCTTTATCTTAAAAGGGAGGCAAAGTGGAAATTCATATACTCCACTAAATAGCTGACCCCAGGCACATTTTTTTGAAATTTCTGATAATTTCTTAAACTGCAAAATACAGGTTATAGCACTGGCCTTGTAGTATTCTTAAATAATTACAAATAAGATACTAGTTTTATTATGGAAAACAACTGGCAAGCTTTAAATGACACAAAGATTATGCCACTTATAGAGCACCCGGTAGGTTCTTCTAGATCTCAGGAAGGAACCATGTGAAAATGTTGACAGTATAGAGAAGGCTTGCTTTTTTCACTTACTGAGAGTGTGCGATAACATCTAAGAGTTTAGGGCAATTGAGTTCAAATTCTTATCCCCTCAGAAATAAAACAACAGCATATAAGGGTGAGAAATTTATGTATAGTGTTTTGAAGAATAAAAAATAACAAGTAATCAATAGAAATGGTGTTCTTCAACAACTTAGAAGGAAATATTCACTTGATAGCATTTCTATGGCTTTATATCCATTTGATGCTTTCATGCTGGCATAAGATTATTCAGATTTATATAGACACAGCCCAATTAGGTTAAGAGATGCATGAACTGGTAAATACTGTTAAATGAGGGAAGGCTTAATGCAGGAAATTAGCTTCAATCTTGGATTTAAAACTCTAAGTGATGTAACTTGGATGACAGAATGTGAGACAAATTAACTGTTGATAAAACCAGTGATGTGGGAATGATATTCCTTCAAGTGAAGCTGCTAGCTCTCATTGATCCAAATTTGGTTTTTATTAAAAAGTTGAAATTCTCATATATATATATATATATATATAAAACATACCATATAATATAGTGTAATTTATATCATGGATCTGAATGATGAGAGCAGAGTACAAAAAGTGCTGTCATGAATGTGCAAAGCTCACCAAGTGGGTTAATTCCAGATGCCTTTATTGTGGATAAGCTCCTGTATGTGACTGAACTTCCTAAGTAAGGGCAGGGACAAACAACAGCTTAACTGCTCAACGAGTAGGCTTTGGAACCAATCTCTCTGACTTCAAGATATGGTTGGCCATTATTAGTTCCATGAACATGCCAAAACGATTAAATGTATGCATTTTCCTCATGTGGAACAAGGAGAAATAACAGTATCTGGCAAGGGCATGTTTAGATGAGAACAGACATGGGAAACACTCAGTGAGCACCATCCACAATGTTCAGGCTCCTAATAGGTTTCAGATGTATTTTAGGCACTTGGAATATATATGTGTGTCTAGTAGGTCTTGTAAGTCTCATATTTAGTTGCATTTTAGCTAATATTACTGTGGTTTCCAGTGGTATCTTTCTTTTTATGAAACCCAGCAAAGTGACTGATTAGTAAGCCCTCAAAAGAAGTTGCTGAATAAATGTTCAACTAAAGCTTGGTTGATGGCAAATAAACAGCACCCATGAGTGAACAGAATAAAGGAAAGTGTTTTAAAAAGTTAGAAAATTCTAGGAAAGAGATTGGACACCATGCAAAATGGAATTCTTGACTGTAAAATATACCAGAAGAATCTCTGTGTTAGAATGGAAATTCTAATTGTACCAACAGGCAAATCTTACCTTCAAATCTTTCTTTTTCTACTGGCAAAAAAATATCCAAGGGAAAGTTTTATTATCTATCAATAAGTATAAAAGTAAGTTATTCTTTGAGCTTTACTGGTCTTTGAAATTAATCCAGACTATTAGAGAATTAGAGGTAATAATTCAAGTGTCTGATAGAGTAATGGATGAGACAATGCTTTTCACCCAATCATAGCTACTAGAAATAGCTAAATATATGAAAACCCCAAATTTAAATATATTTGTATTAGTCATCTCAAAGCAGGTGTTTCAGGCTATATTAAGGAATTGTAGCTCATAGAATTCAGTATGTCTAATACTATTAAGTGAAAGAGAGAAGCACGCTTCATGGATCAGTTCCATTAGGGGGGACAAAAAAATAAACAAAAATTGCAAGTGGTTTCACTTTAAAAAGATAGCTATAAAAGTCAGTTACCTGCTTGCTGAAGTTCTCTTCCGCTTTTCAAACGCTGTTTCTGTTCTGTCAGCATTGTCAGTATATGCAGCTACTGTACTGTGGAAAGTAATTACATTATATGGCAGATAAAACAAGGGGGTATGCATCAGATTATAAATAACTTAATTTTGCAAAGGAATTTTACATCTTAATCTGCTGGACTATCACTTTCACTTAGGCTCTGAAACCAAATTATGTTATTGTGCTCTGTGATATAATTTAATAACTCACCCATAAGGAAATGTCAGGTCGCATTTGCAACAATCCAGGGGCCATTAAGCCAGATGGAAGGTCATTCTGTTTGAGGATTGTAAATGAACCTGTCCAGCAAAGTTTTGGTTAGGGACAGCCAAGGACTCATTATGCAGTCAACTGATCCAACTGCTTGAGAGAACCACGCCAGTGCCAAGGCTGTTCTGTCCTTTGAAGTTTGAAATACATTTAAACATATAGAAATTTTTGCTTTCATCCAGCCAAAAAGGAAATTGCTTTTTCAAAAAGCTGTCATTTCCATATATTGCTGCTTAGAACATTAGAATAAAAATTAAATGTTTTAGTGAAATGCCACTTGTGGAATTTTTGCTTCTTTTTTTATTCATTTCCCTCTTTCCCTTCTGAATGTTGTCTTTCTTTGTTAGTGGAAGATACACACATAGACACATACACACAGACACACACATTCACACAAACATAAAAATAAACCATTGAAACATATCAGGAATGTATAAAGAATTCTATATGCCAAAAGTAAAAATATTCATTGAAATATTTAACAGTGTCTTTCTTCATTTACTTTTTGAGTTCCTTCTGTGTAATATGAAGTTAACAAATTTTTGATTATCAACACTACATGATTAAATGTGAATACTCTGAAATGGATAGTTCAATACCAATTTTCATTTATATTTTAAAAAACTTAAAAATGTTAGATGCCTGTAATGACATTTAAGTTATTCTTTTCACCAAAGAACACAGAATTCATTATTTGTTAAAGCATTAGTTTGAAATTAGTGTGTTTCCATTTTAGAAAATGAAGGATAAAATAGTTAACATTTATCCACAATCTGATATCTCTGATAAATTTTGACGTTTGTGTGTGTTATATCCTTCAAAGTATATTTTACTGACTTAAATTTACTGAACATGTATAGAGACAACCCTAAAAATTTGTGAATTCTGTATTTGTGAATTTGCCTACTTGCTAACATTTATTGATAACCTCCAAATCAATACCAATGGGGTTTTTGCAGTCATTTGTGGACATGTGCAGAATGGTGAAACATTTGAATCAGCCATTGTACAAGTTCCCAGCAGAGGGGGAAAAGAGCCTCCTTGTCTGTACTCTCATACAA
The DNA here is from genome assembly GCA_006408675.1 of Madoqua kirkii. NCBI lineage: Eukaryota > Metazoa > Chordata > Mammalia > Artiodactyla > Bovidae > Madoqua > Madoqua kirkii. The sequence continues at coordinate 11,028 of SJYC01108139.1, forward strand.
AGATGACCAGAGGATGCAGAATGTGGAAGGCAGTTCTGTGTAGTTCAAGGAGTTTATTTACTATGTATGTGTGTGTGTGTATATATATATATATATAGATAGATAATATATTTGAATATATACATGGGGCTTTCCAGGTGGCACTACTGGTAAAGAACCCACCTGCCAGTGCAAGAGATATAAGAGATGTGGGTTCAGTCCCTGAGTCAGGGATGATTCTTGGGAGGCAGGTACTGCAACCCACTCCAGTATTCTTGACTGGAGAATCCCATGGACAAAGGAACCTGGTGAGCTCCAGTCCATGGGGTCACAAAGAGTTGGACATGACTTAACAGCTGGGCACAAGCACTGTGTGTGTATGTTTGTGTGTGTGTGTGTGTGTGTGTATGTGTGTATTTGCAACCGACAGTTTTCTTATTCTCTGGCTGAAGCCTGACTGATACAAGCAACATTTAGAAGTGTTTCTAGTCAAGTAGTTTCTTTGCTGTTATGTAGATAACAAAGTCAACAGCAGTGATCCTCTACCTATTCAAACATTGCTGCTGCTGGTAAGTCGCTTCAGTTGTGTCTGACTCTGTGCGACCCCATAGACGGCAGCCCACCAAGCTCCCCCATCCCTGGGATTCTCCAGGCAAGAATACTGAAGTGGGTTGCCATTTCCTTCTCCAATGCATGAAAGTGAAAAGTGAAAGTGAAGTCACTCAGTCATGTATGACTCCTAGTGACCCCACCAGGCTCCTCCGTCCATGGGGTTTTCCAGGCAAGAGCACTGGAGAGAGGTGCCATTGCCTTCTCTGCTACTGCTGTTGCTAAGCTGCTTCAGTCGTGTCCGACTCTGTGCAGCCCACTAGGCTCCCCCATCCCTATTTACTAATAAAAATGCACTTCAATTTGTTGCCATACTGTTTTCCACATACTATTTTAACCATTTTTGCCTTACCAGGAATGATATGAATTTCTCATGCTATGTGATTTTCAGTATTTGCTTTCAAGAAGCCCACAAAAAGGCTTTTAAAAACTTATCATTAGTTTCAGTGTCATTTATAAAGTATTGAATTCAATATCTATTGACTTAAAACTTTAACGATGGGTGAACCTAGAACCTATTATACAGAGTGAAGTGAGTCAGAAAGAGATAGATAAATATCACGTTCTAATACACATATACAAAATCTAGAAAAATGGTTCTGAAGAATTTATTTACAGGGCAGCAGTGGAGAAATAGACGTAGAGAATAGACTTATGGACATGGGGAGAGGAAGGAGAAGGTGAGATGTATGGAAAGAATAACATGGAAACTTACATTACCATATGTAAAATAGATAGCCAAAGGAAATTTGCTTTAAGTATCAGGAAACTCAAACAGGGACTCTGTATCAACCTAGAGGGGTGAGATGGGAAGGCAGATGGGAGGGAGGTTCAAAAGGGAGGGGATATATGTATACCTATGACTGATTCATGTTGAGGTTTGAGAGAAAACAAAATTTTGTAAAGCAATTGTCCTTCAATTAAAAAATAAATTTGAAAAATTGAAGCAGTTTCCTCTTACTGATGCTTGCTTGGCCAAAAAAAAAAAAAAACAGACCTATGACTGATTCATGTTGAGGTTTGAGAGAAAACAAAATTTTGTAAAGCAATTGTCCTTCAATTAAAAAATAAATTTGAAAAATTGAAGCAGTTTCCTCTTACTGATGCTTGCTTGGCCAAAAAAAAAAAAAATGCAGTGTAGTAACCACTAGTTTATAATTTTGATATTTTGGGAGTCCTTCTTTAAAAATATGACTAGTCATTGCTGCTATATTAATTGTGGATAAACAACCTTCTGCATAATTTATACAGCAAATCATCTTACAAATATGTGAATTTAAAAATAAGTCTATATATAACAAGAA
>SJYC01108146.1:0-55410 GCA_006408675.1 Madoqua kirkii
CTGTTACTCACTTATAGCTAAGAAAAAACTGAGTAAGAAATGCAAACACCCGTGAGTTCCCCAAAGAAAGGAAAAGGAGGTAGGTGCTAGGGACCGTCCTGGAGCCCTGACAGAAGATGGCGGTGCCGGACGCGGAGAGAGCCGCGGGCCAGCGACCCAGGGCCGCTCGTGGGGCCCAGGTGTGGATGGAGACTGCTAGCGGGGCGAGAGGCGGCCCAAGTGCAGGCCGAGGTGAGAGAAGAGCGAGTCCTGCACGGGGGGAGGGCGTCCGTACCTGAGCCCAGCGAGTGCTGAGGCAGCCTGGCTGTAGGCGCGTCCCTCTCCTCCCAGCGTGGGGCCTCGAGTCCGCTCTAACAAAACCTAAATCCCGCGGGCGAAGACCAGGACGAAAGTTACTCGCCGCGGCCCAACGGCTTCACAAATTCTCCTCAGACTTGTTTGTGGTCCGCACGCTCCTCACACAGCTCACCCCACCCCTTCACGTCTCCTCACAACTCCCAGAGGACCTCTGTAAAGCATTCAAATCTAACCGCCTAGCGGAAGCGCAGGCGCAAAGCCGCTCAACACAGTCCTGCACCGGGGGAGAAGCGTCCGTACCTGCGCCCAGAGTTCTGCGGCAGCCTGGCTGTAGGCGCGTCCCTCTCCTCCCAGCGTGGGGCCTTGAGTCCGCTCTCACAAAACCTAAATCCCGCGGGCGAAGACCAGGACGAAAGCTACCCGCCGCGGCCCAACGGCTTCACAAATTCTCCTCAAACTTGCTTGCGGTCCGCACGCCCCTCACAAAGCTCACCCCCACCCCTTCGCGTCTCCTCACGACGCCCAGAGGACCTCTGTAAAGCATTCAAATCTAACCGCCTAGCTAAAGCGCAGGCGCAAAGCCGCTCAACGCGTCAGCCCCGCCCCTTAGGCGGCGGACCCTCCCTAAGATTTCTTCAGTCAAAGTTTTTTCCCAGTTTGTATGCCAATTTTATTTCTTTCAAGGTTATCTCATTTTCTACGGAATTTTCCTTTATTCCTCCCCACTGCAGATTCCTCACTGCATGGGAGCGGCCATCTTCTTTTTATTTCTTGCTGTAAAAAAGATCGGAGCTTTGCTTCCGTACAAAATGGCGGCTCCCATTCCATTACGTCACATCCCCCTAGTTTTACTCCCTATAGCTACCAGGAAAGAGTAGGTCTTTGGGACGAGGTGGCCGAGTGGTTAAGGCGATGGACTGCTAATCCATTGTGCTCTGCACGCGTGGGTTCGAATCCCATCCTCGTCGATTGTAACCTTTGTTTTTTCGCCACTGATTTGAACCGATGACGGTAAATTTCCTTGCGGAATGGAAACAGTTGCTTATTCAATCCAAGTATGATTTACTAGTCGACTTTGAAACCTCCGGTTTTACTCTTTAAAGACAGCTTTTGGAGCATTCTGACCTCACGTATAAAGAAAAAGGAGGGAAAGAGACATTTTCTGGGAATCAGAGTTTAATTAAATAATGCATTTAGTGTATTTTTAATGTAGCAAAAAACAGTGCATAGAATCCCACGATTATCGCTATTTACATATGTTCTAGTGGTGGTCTGCTCGGTATTAATTAATCCAGCTCCTGAGTGAGGAACTTCGGTTATTGTGGACTCTAACCCCAGCGTTTTTCATACCTGTCGTTACTATGAAATATCAGATTTTACTTCAAAAGCTGTCGTGAGACTCAGTGTTCAGGGTTCTCTTTTCAGTCCCCAGAAGGCTGCAAGTGCTCAAGAAAAGTACTCAACGTTAAAAAAAGAGATGTTGACAGCACTTGGAAACTTGGTAGTTATCTAGAAGTCAGAGAGGTAAAGACATAGCTGCCTTCCCAGAGGAGACAGTTTTAATTCTTCTCTTGAATTTAAGCAGAGAGGGAGTAGGAAAAGAATAGATTCTCCTCCTGAAGGGTCATCAGGCAGTCTTTCAACTCACATTTTAACAACCGTCATTTAACCAGTATTTATCTACAGGCACCGCAATGAAGTACAGCACTTTAATTCACAATAACCCTGTGATCACGACAGACATGTTTTTTACTCCATTTTACAGATGAGGACACTGAAAGATAAACTTGTCCAAGGTTATACAGCTTTTGTACTTCCAGAAAAGGCATTTATTTGAGTCTATCAAACTCTGGTGGCCCTTCACCACCAGCCTATATGGTGCTGGAAATCAGTAAAAAGCACTCATCAATCCTTTGCAGTCATGGTTTACAATGGTTTACACATTCTCTCCACACTGAATGGTACCCCAGAACCTGACACTGGGCAGATATCTTCAGCCCCGAGAGTGGAAATCAGGCTCCAGTGACTCCTCCCACATCAATCCAAATCCCTTAGGAATGTAGATACTTCCCAGAGCTGAGGGCTGAGGGTCACCCAAGCACTTTGCTTTCTAATCCATTCACCACCCTGTTGCTTGAAAGGGTTTCAGCCTGGGTGCCACACACTCCCAAGGGGTCCATGGATAGAACTGAATTGGTTAGTTGGTTGGGAGAAAAAAAAATTGCAGGTTTATTTTCATTAATCTTTAATTGAAAACACTTCCTTCTATTAATAAAGGTAAGCAACAAAATACAGTAATATTAACCTTACCTGTGATTTTTGTCACCAACTGAAATAACGGATATTGTTGTATTATGTTAGCAATATGCAATACTGCCGTTGTTTTATGCCCATTACAGCTACAGTACTTCAGTTCAGTTCAGTTCAGTCACTTAGTCGTGTCCGACTCATTTCTACCTCATGAATCTCAGCACGTCAGGCCTCCCTGTCCATCACCAACTCCCGGAGTTCACTCAAACTCATGTCCATCGAGTCCGTGATGCCATCCAGCCATCTCATCCTCTGTCAGCCCCTTCTCCTTCTGCCCCCAATCCCTCCCAACATCAGAGTCTTTTCCAATGAGTCAACTCTTTGCATGAGGTGGCCAAAGTACTGGAGTTTCAGCTTTAGCATCATTCCTTCCAAAGAACACACAGGACTGATCTCCTTTAGAATGGACTGGTTGGATCTCCTTGCAGTCCAAGGGACTCTCAAGAGTCTTCTCCAACACCACAGTTTAAAAGCCTCAATTCTTCAGTGCTCAGCTTTCTTCACAGTCCAACTCTAACATCCATACATGACCACTGGAAAAACCATAGCCCTGACTAGACGGACCTTTGTTGGCAAAGTAATGTCTCTGCTTTTGAATATGCTATCTAGGTTGGTCATAACTTTTCTTCCAAGGGGTAAGCATCTTTAATTTCATGGCTGCAGTCACCATATGCAGTGATTTTGGAGCCCCCCAAAATAAAGTCTGACATTGTTTCCACTATCTCCCCATCTATTTCCCGTGAAGTGATGGGACCAGATGCCATGATCTTCGTTTTGGACCTACCATTAGATCTTGTAAACTTAAGCATTCATAAGGAAGTATGTGCATTGTATTATTAGGTTACCAATTTTTTTATTTTTAATTTTATTATAGTTGATTTATAATTTCTGCTGTAAAGCAAAATAATTCATATATATATATACATTTTCATATTCTTTTCTATTATGGTTTATTACAGGATATTGAGTAGGACCTTGTTGTTTATCCATTCTATATATAATAGTTTGCATTTGCTAATACCAACCTAGATGGCATATTGAAAAGCAGAGATACTACTTTGCCAACAAAGGTCCATCTAGTCAAGGCTATGGTTTTTCCAGTGGTCATGTATGGATATGAGAGTCGGACTGTGAAGAAAGCTGAGTGCCGAAGAATTGACGCTTTTGAACTGTGGTGTTGGAGAAGACTCTTAAGAGTCCCTTGGACTGCAAGGAGATCCAACCAGTCCATCCTAAAGGAGATCAGTCCTGAAACAATAGAGACTGCCATCCTACCTGTTACAGACATTGAGAGTTTCACAAGCTATGAAAATTACGAGACTCAGTGCACAGGCTCATAGTCCATCCATCTCCACTCCATCCATCTCTACCAAGTGCCAGGTAGATAGTAGATGCTCAGTAAAGTCTGCTGATTGGTGTGCACTCAGCTTTGAGCTAACCTACTCCAGTTTTCTTGCCTGGAGAAACCCATGGACAGAGCAGCCTGGCAGGCTACAGTCCACAGGGTCGCAAAGAGTTGGACACAACTGAAGCGACTCAGCACACATGTATGCAGTTTTGTCCTTGACAGACAGAGATGCTACATCCTTTATAAGCTTAGTCCTACTAAGTCCAAGCCCTGATGTTAATACAGCCATACTGTTCAGATCCCAAGGGAGGCAGAACAAATCTGAAACCTACCCTGGAACTTTTCACGCATCAGCCATTTCTAAGGACTCTCCAGAGTTATAAATCCACACACAACTTCAGAGGATATTCAAGGTACACGTGGCACTAAGGGGCTGTGGCCACTTCCCAGAAAGCCCTAAATCTTCAAGTTCAGCATTACAAGGAGAATTTCCTAGTGGAAAGAAGGGTAACCAACAAACTACACTTTCCTTACAAGTTTTAGGGTCTCTGATGAGCTATCCATGTGCTTTTTCCAGTAAGGTTTGTTGTGGAGTCACTGAGTCGTGTTTGGCTTTTTTGTGACCCCATGGACTGTAGCCCACCAGGCTCCTCTGTCCATGGGATTCTCCAAGCAAGAATACTGGAGTGGGTTGCCATTTCCTTCTCCAGGGGCTCTTCCCGACCCAGGGACTGAACCCAAGTCTCCTGCATTGGCACTGATCCACCAGGGAAGCCCTCTAGGGAGGTTACTGAGGCTCAGAAGAGTTAGATAGCTTTTTCATCATAGCTTCTTAGAAAAATGAGAAACATTTCAGGTTTGTGAAATGTTTATCCCTTTCTGCAAACACAGTTTAAGTATATATAGCTTTAAGATCAACATATGAAAAAGAGTTATTTGATCCCACGTTGATGCAAACGGTGCCAAACTTTTCCCAAGAATGTGATCATACTTGAGTAACTAAGATGCCAATCTGCTTCTAACAAGCCCAAGATCTCAAAACTCAGGACAACTTTTCAGAACAGGACCTTACTTCTACATCTCGCACCTGGGAAGAAAATTAATTTTGGTCCACTGTGCAAATTTGACCAAGAATGTCTTCTTTTTTCTATTTTAAATAACGTGGAAACTCAAAGCAGACCATGAAGATGTTAAGATCCATACACAGAAGTGGCCAACCTGAAGTCTGGGAGGCGGGACAGGAACAGGTCTGTCTAGGACTTTGCTCAATTTGGGAAAAATATTAAAAGCAATGATTGTTTGATTTGGTATTTTGTAGTCAATTATAAAAGCAAAAAGCCATTTGGGGACAAAACCACCTCTTTAGCTACCAAATAGGCACAGGGAAAGTAGCATTTGCTCTCTACCTGCTCCTACACAGATTTCAGTAAGGAAGAATGGAGTATCAAGTTTCCAAAGCCAATATAAGACTTTAACCCTGCCTGTTAAAATTACAGAAGGAATTATAAAAATCTTTAGCCTAGATGAGCTTCTAGTATTTTTAAAGGAGGGGAAAGAATTCAACTTATCTCACTTGGATATGAATTTTTTATTCTTAAGATGGTCAGTGCAAAAACACTCCAATTTCCAACTAGTCCTAAAATGATTCTCCCTGCTTTCCATAGAAAATGAACATTTGAAGGACACAGATATTTACTTACACTTTGATACTTCGTGGGAATGATATTTTACAACTGTTAAATAGACTTAGCAGGTTATATAATGATGGCTCCTGGGCTGTTCTCAAGGAGAAGTCAGTCCCTGGTAACCCTCTGTCCTTGTCCTCTCAAACTATTCCAAATGACCTAGAATATCAGAGAATACGGCCACAAAGCTAGGATCTTAGAAGACAATAGAATAGGGAAGCTTGGCCTCATTTCTCCTTGACTACTAGCCGAAAAGAAAAAGTAAATCACAAACAGTTCAAAGGTAAGTGCAGGAAAACAAAAGAGCTTCTTGGTTGAGTTTTTTCTGTTTCAGGTGCATATGCTATATTGCTCTCAGTCATGTGAGCGCTTTGTGATACATGGATGAGAATAGCAGACGGAAGGGATTAACATGTAATGATCACTTACACATGCCAGATACTTTACATGTATTATCGCTTATCCCCCTTTAAGATAGGAATTTGAATCTCCACTTTTCTGATGGGAAAGAAATGCAGAGAGGTTGGGTCATTCAGGCTTAGGTCATTCTAACATCATAAGGACAGTTTAGTGGCAGAGCTGGAATCTGAAACAATCCTGACTCCAGAGTTCTGGAATCTCTGGATTCCAGTTCTACTCTACCACTGCCTCCTTGTATGTAAATGTTTGATGACTGGCCCAGTGGTCATTAGACTGTTCTGAGGGTGCTATTAATGGTTATTACTGATATCTCATTAATCAGCAGATAGATTTACATGACTTTTATTTTATGCAGAGGTACATCATGCAAAATGCTCAGCTGGAAGACTCACAAGCTGGAATCATAATTGCCAGGAGAAATATCAACAACTTCAAATATGCAGATGATACTACTCTAATGGCAGAAAGCTAAGAGGAAATAAAGCGCCTCTTGATGAGGGTGAAAGAGGAGAGTGAAAAAGCCAGTTTAAAACAAAACATTCAAAAAACTAAGATCAAGGCATCTGGTCCCATCATTTCATGGGGGAAAAGTGGAAACAGTGATAGATTTTATTTTCTTGGTCTCCAAAATCACTGTAGATGGTGACTGAAGCCACGAAAGTAAGACACTTGCTCCTTGGAAGGAAAGCTATGACAAACCTAGACAGTGTATTAAAAAGAGACAACACTTTGTTGGAAAAGGTCTGTATAGTCAAAGCTATGGTTTTTCCAGTAGTCATGTACGGATGTGAGAGTTGGACCAGAAAGAAGGCTGAGCACCAAAGAATTGATGCTTAGGAATTGTGGTGTTGGAGAAGACTCTTCAGAGTCCCTTGGACAGCAAGGAGATCAAACCAGTCAATCTTAAAGGAAATCAACCCTGAATATCCATTAGAAGGACTGATACTAAAGCTGAAGCTCCAATACCTTTGGCTACCTGATGTGAAGAGCCAACTAACTGGAAAAGATCCTGATGCTGGGAAAGACTGAAGGCAAGAGGAAAAGGGGGTGGCAGAGAATGAGATCGTTGGATGGCATCACTGATGCAGTGGACTTGAGTTTGAGCAAACTAAGGGAGCTAGTGAAGGACAGGGAGGCCTGGTGTGCTGCAGTTCATGGGATTGCAAAGAGTCAGACACAACTTAGGGACTGAACAACAAAAAACACAATTTTCCCTGCTGGAAACCATATAAATTAATGCTATTATCTTGAGAAAGTACAGACAGTAAAATTACAGGCTTATTTCTCAGAGACGTAGAAACCTCAAATGTAGTCCAGCAAAGGAAAAAATATTAAGAGAGTATTCAGTATTGCCAAGTTAGACTACATTAGGAATGCAAGAGTTGTAACAAGACCAAAATAAAAACCAACAAAAAACTAAATGACACCACTATGTCACATCATAAGCAAAATGACATGGTCAACAAATGCTGAGAACACATTTGAGAAAATTTACCGTGTTTTCTCTGAGGCACCCATCTCCATTTTACTCCTCTTTCCTCACAAAAGGTTAATTTCTATCTAACTTGCCAATCATGCTTGATTTTTATGAGATTTTGAAAGCTTTTATTTTATTGAAGTATAGCCAATTTACAGGGCTTCCCTGGTAGCTCAGCAGTAAAGAATCTGCCTGCCCATGCAGGAGACACAGGTTGGGTCCCTGGGTTAGGAAGATCCCCTGGAGTAGAAAATGGCAATCCACTCCAGTATTCTTGCCTGGAAAATTCCATGCACAGAGGAGCAGATGGTGGGCTACAGTAGTCCATATGACTTAGAGACTAAACAGTAACAAGAAGTTAATTTACAATATCATGTTAGTTTCAGGTGTTATAGCACAGTGATCCACTTATACAGATATAAATTCTCTTTCATATGCTTTCCCCTTATCAGTTCAGTTCAGTCACTCAGTTGTGTCCGACTCTTCATGACCCCATGGACCACAGCACGCCAGGCCTCACTGTCCATCACCAACTCCCGGAGTTTACCCAAACTCGTCTCCATTGAGTTGGTGATCCCATCCAGCCATCTCATCCTCTGTCGTCCCCTTCTCCTCCTGTCTTCAATCTTTCCCAGCATCAGGGTCTTTTCAAATGAGTCAGCTCTTTCCCCTTATAGGTTATTATAAAATATTGACTATAATTCCTTGTGCTATCCAGTAGGTCCCCACTGGTCATCTATTTTAAATATAGCAATGGTTATATGTTAATCCCAACCTCCTAATTTATCCCTCCTCAAAGACACTTGATGGTTTAAAAGGGGTGTGGCCGAGAGGGAAGAGCAGTGCTCTGGGCGCCTGTAACACTGTCACACGCCGTTTCCTCATATGTAAAATGGGAATAATGTCACTTAACCCCATGAAGCTGTCGTATGAGTGTTTTTTGGAAACATTTTATCATCATGTATATTTCAAACTATTTAATGGCTAAATTCTTGTGTAATCAATTACTAAGTGAGTCTGTTCTTGTTCAGTGGCTAAGTCGTGTCTGACTCTTTGCGACCCCAGGGACTGCAGCATGCCAGGCTCCTCTGTCCTCTCTCTTCTGGAGAGTGTTCAAATGCATGTCCACTGAGCTGGTGATGCTATATAAGACATAAAACCTATAAACATAAGTATAGTAAAGACAACCAATAATCAGATAATTTTTCCAAGGATAATTGATTATATTCAATTTTCCCCTCAGTCTCCCATGTAACTTGCAAACTGAATGTATTTGAAGCTATATAAATTTTTAAAAGCACAATTTTAATTTCACACACATATATACATACTATATACATATATGAAGTGAAGTCGCTCAGTCGTGTCTGACTCTCTGCGACTCCATAGACTGTAGCCCACCAGGCTCCTCCGTCCGTGGGATTCTCCAGGCAAGAATACTGGAGTGGGTTGCCTTGCTATAATAATTATATAACATTTTGTTATTATATAAACTATAATAAGGGGAAAAAAATCCTAAAAGGAAATATCACCATGCTAAAGCATTTGTTTCCAAAAGGAGAGCTCTTACTTCACTTTTTGATTCTTACATTTTCCAAATACTCTACCCCACTGATGTGAATTACTTTAATTATATCAAAAAAAGAAAGGATTATATTTGTTTCAATGTTTAGTTACATAAAGATTTTTAAAATATGATGAGTAAGCCTTCATGCCAGTTCCATTGAGAAAGATAACTTTCATGCACCGAGTTGACCCATTTGAGCATCAAGAAAGGGATCACAGAGATTAAAATTTGTGATGAATACTCAGTCAGCTTTATGGTGTGAAACACACACATACACACACACACACACACACACACAAGTTCAAAGACAGCAGAGAGGAAGATGATGCATGGCGCCACTCTGTTGGAAGGTACGCTGAGCCAAGGAGAAGGTAGGCAAGAGGTAAGTGAGAGGAAAGAACAAAGCGGACCGGAGCTGGAGGACGGAGCGAAGGCGGTGCCGAACCTCTGTGACGCGAAGCCCTGCAAGTCTGAATAGAAGAGAACCACGGCCACGCTTTCCAAGAGCACAGCGTGGCAACAGAACGAGCAGGAGGAAGAGCCTGGTACGGGGGAAGGACAAGGAAGGCAACAAAGAGCAGCCAGCTCACTCAGTGACTTCAGACGGTGGAGGTGGAAACTGCACGTTGCCCAGCACCAGAAAGGCACCCCCTTCCCGCGCCAGCTTCCATAAAGTCAAGTTTGTGTAACGAACAAGGAAGACAGCATGGAGGCATCCCACTATTGCGGGATATACGCGCAGCGAATGTTAAATCTGCACATATATTTGGCAGAGGAGTTTAATAACATACTCAATTAGAAGGCTAGGATGGAGAACAGAAGGGTACTACTAATGCAAGCATATGCTGTTTGTGAGTGAGTGTGAATTAACACATGATTCAGGACAGTCGATTTTTACAGCATGCCAAAAATTCAGCTCTCTAGTGGGTCATATTATGCAAATGGAGGTATGTTGCCAACACAGTCATGGCTGCAGAATACATTTCAACTTGACTTTGGGCTAAAGCAGCTTCAGTTCAGTTCAGTCGCTTAGTCGTGTCCGACTCTGTGACCCCATGAAAGCAGTTTAGGCTAGTTTTAATGAACAAGAAGGTCTTAGTGGCATTTAAATGGGGTGTGAAAGTCAGCATCAGCTCACACATTAAGGGCTTAGGGAATATGGGATTCGTGAGACGTCATCAAGTGCTGCAGATGACGCCACCATCAAAGAGCAGGACTTCAGTCAGGCACTATGGTTTCATAGACGTCATCTACACAGAAGGGGAAAAAGTGGAAATGGTGACAGATTTTATTTTCTCAGGCTCCAAAATCACTGTGGACGCTTGCTTCTTGGAAGGAAAGCTATGACAAACCTAGACAGCATATTAAAAGGCAGAGACATTACTTTGCTGACAAAGCTAGTCTAGTCTAGACTGACTAGTCAAGTCTAGTCAAAGCTATGGTTTTTCAGTAGTCATTTACAGATGTGAGAGGTGGACCATAATGAAGGCTGAGCATCAAAGAACTGATGCCTTCAAATTGTGGCACTTGAGAAGACTCTGAGATTCCTCTGGACTGCAAAGACATCAAACCAGTCAATCCTAAAGGAAATCAACCCTGAATGTTCACTGGAAGGATTGATGCTGAAGTGCCAATACTTCAGCCATCTGATGCAAAGGGCCGACTCATTGGGAAAGACCCTGATGCTTGGAAAGATTGACGGCAGAAGGAGAAGGGAGAGGCAAAGGATGAGAGAGTTAGACAACAGCGCCATCTCAGTTTCAGCAAACTCGGGGAGATAATGGAGAATAGAGGAGCATGGCTTGCTACAGTCCATGGGGTCTCAAAGAGTCTGACATGACTGAGCAACTGCAAACAACCAGCACCACATCACTTAGCTCAAATGACTGTCCCAGCCCTATCAGATAGATGGACAAGTATTATTTCCTCCACTTGCCTAAGTCTAAATGGGCTAAGCTATTTGCTCAAGACCCCAGAGCTAGTAGGTTACAGAGCTGGTTTGTATTTAAAACAAACTCTTGGCTTCTCTTTCGTTTGTACTGAACTTCTGGAGGGACCCTATTATATTAGAGCAAACATATTTTTATTCTTTTAGGTCAACAATACAGAGAACAGTAGGAGGAAATGGAATGGCCAATGTGGGAAGGGAGTTGAGTTGGCAAGAGGGGCTGAAGCCAATGTCGAGCTTGCAGGCTGAAGAGAATGTATACAAACCGTGATTTTGTAAACTACTTGGAAAGTGGATGAAATACCCTGGGAACGTCTCTCTTGTGGGAAAGAATTTACCCCACTTGGGCAACAAAGCTGAAAACATTTTGGTTTTGGCTCGTTGTGTGCTTTTTGTTCCAACACATAGAACTACTGCTCACAGAAAAGTACAAGGACCAAGACTAGAAGAGTGGATGTGCTTACAGACACCATGGAAGACACCACGGTTTTTAGAAATTACAATTCTTTAGCCCAAAACTCCAAAAACTTTATTCAGCAGCCAGGACAGTAACCACCTTAAACATGATTCATGTTCTTCTGCTTCAGACTTAAAAGAATAACCGATCTTCCCCGGCATGTCCTTTCTGCCTGGGGCCTGGATCACTGTTCTGCACGGGAATGCCTTTGCACCATAGGTCTAACATGGATCAGAGGAGCTAGCCAAACTGTGTACCAGCACTAGATCCTTAGAGGACCTGAATACAATTTCGGAATTAAGCCATTGTTTCCACTCCAGAGAGGAAAACCCTGCTAGCATTTATGCAGCAGACACATCCACATTTATGAAGCCAAGTGAGGATGGAAATTTACTCTTGCAATTGGTCCACTAGGTGCAAAGTGCTGGCAGATAATATAGAGATGCAGTCTTCAAATGCCTTCCAAGTGGCTTATAATTAAAACCAATAAATACACAAGAACAGAATGTGTTTCTTTTGGTAAGTGGCAAAGCCTCTAACATGGTTAAACAGTCGCAGAGGACATCAGGAGCGCAGGGAAGACACTGGATGGTGTGTGAGAAAGAATCCTGTGCCCCAGATGGCTTATCATCTAACAGAGAACACGTAACACTGGAGAGAAGTTGGGAAAACCTTTGGAAAAAGGGGCAACCAATGACAGGACAAAGAAAAAAGCCAAGGGGAAGAGGGTATTCACTGTTAGGGTTGCTCAGAGCCAGTTTCCCAGATCAAGTCTGAAGTCAGGTGATGAAGGAGCGAAGAGAAAGCTGGACCGGAAACACCGCTACAGAGGACAAGAAGGCCAACACGTTCCACGTGCGCTTTCAAGAGGCACCATCGTGCTTTGTCTCCGGTCCCATTCCTCGGCCCTCCGAGTCGCCACTCCTCCCCAGTCCCTCAGCCTTCTAAATCTGAACGTTTTAAGGAGAGGAACAGGGAGACGGGCCAGGATGTTGTACAGTTATCAGTGGTAAGACCAGATGATAGCTCATCATCCAGGAGCTGGGCAGAGTTTCACTCTATTGATAAAAGCTCTTTCAACAAAGTCCACCTGGCATGTCTGCCCTGCCACAAAGTCCACCTGGCACATACACATAACTGTATATGTCATTTCACATATAGCTCATTGGATATCAGTTGTCAAATCTGTGACTTCAATCACGGTAATGACTGTTAATTTCAATACTTAAGGGACTTGGTCCAATGGTTAAGCATCCACTTGCCAATACAGGGGACACAGGATCAGTTTCTGGTCCAGGAACTAAGATCCCACATGCGGACGGGCAACTAAGCCTGGGCACCATAACTACTGAGCCCATGCACCCTAGAGTCTGTGCTGTGTGACAAAGACCCAGCACAGTCATAAAAAATAAATACATAATTGTATGAATTAAAAAGAAAAACAACCCTCAAACCAAGTCCTCATTTCACCAGTTCACCAGTATCCTGAGCCAACAACAGTGCATTTTCTTGGAACATGCAGAGTTGCATCCATGGGAAGTAGGGATGGAGTTTCAGGAGCCAGCCCTAGATCTGCTCCTCAGCGTCCTTGCTTAGCCTTTCCCTCCCCCAGGGCTCCATCCATCCACTACCATTCTGAAGGCGCCACACGTCAGAGCCTCGAGCGGCACACACGGCTGCTTGTCCGCTGAGGTGGGCTCCTTTGGAATGGCAGCTCCAAACTCTTCTCTAAGCCAGCCTTCCCTCTCTCTGATTTCACAAGAGTGGCGCGCCAGGAGGAAAGGCAGAGAGAAGAGGTCCAGAAAGAAAGGAAAGAAGCCCAAGAGTCTTGTGTAGTAGAAGCGCTGCTACACAATTGATTTAGAAGAGGGATAAACAGAGGGCTGGAGAAGCAGCTTGGGAAGCTTTGGCTTCTAAACCTCCACGGTCCCAGAGAAATTTCCATGATACAGTCTTCCCCGGCACCAACCCATAAGAATCCTGTGATACTAGTGTGAGTCCCATTTTACAGATGTGGACATCGAGACCCAGGGCAGCTGAGTCATTTGTCCCAGACCACTGCTGACGGGTAGAGAGCACAATCTTGCGCCGTGTGCTCCTTACCGCACTCTGCTTTCAGGAGAGGCAGACTTGCCTTTCTGAGCCCTCCTCTCTTGACCTGCACACAAACCTAGGCTTCCTGCACTGCATATTAATGAGCTATTCTGCAGAGAAATAACCCTAGATGCAGAAGGGAAAAAAAAACACACAGAAAGAAACTGGGGATAAAGACAGGTATATAGGGGCATGGCTCGAAGCCCAAAAAGCATGAATAGTCTCATTTCAGACTCGCTCTTAAAAATAACCATCTATTTTGCATTCTACTCCCCAACTGATCTGTGGTTCAGTATTTAAAATGTAAGAGTCCCCACCTCTAAACTTAGTGAAACTGGTATTCCAGGCAGATGTGTACCCTGCAGGCACCGGGTGTCACAGCGAGGCAGCGCGGGCAGCAGGGCAGGCTCCCTGGTACCCACGCCAATGCCAGCTTGGCTCACGCTTGGCTGCCTGTTGAACAGGAGGTGTCATGCCTGGGAAGCATCTCGACCTCTGAGGCCCTCCACCCATGATTCCTGCAGCACTGGAGTCTGACTCTGCCCCATATCCCCAACGTTTGCTGTGATCCACAACAACTGACCCCCTTAGCCCATCAGTGCCTGCAGACCCACTGCCACTGTGCTCCTGAAGTAGGGGAGCATGTCACAAGGAAAAAATGCGGAGCAAAGAGAAACCAGAACTTTCTCACTCCATTTGGTTTCCAACATCTATTTTTCAGGGGTGGGCTGGTTTTCAGCTGGATGCTCCAGCTCTGTTTGACATTCAAGTTGTCCAGTGCCCTTGGAAGGTAATTTATACCAGTTTGCTAGATAACACTGAGCAAACCTGTTCTGTACACACTCTGGCATGTAACCCCCAAAGTTCTTTGCTTCTAAATATGTACTTGGCATGAGCCAAGGTATTTAGTCAAGAATCATAGAGACTGGAAGTGGTGGTTTTCAGGGGCTGCAGAGAGGGGAGAAGGTAAGGCTGGTGTTGAATGGGCACAGGGTGGGTTTGGGAAGCTGGAAAAGGTCTGGAGATGGACAGTGGCAATGGGCGCACAACAATATAAATGCACATAATACAAGAACGGTGTATTTTAAAAGGGTTTGTACATAAGGTACATTTGTGTGTATTTTATCATGATTGAAAACAAATGCTTACGGGGCACTTTCTCTATGCTGGGTACTGCTCTCATTTCCTTGCGAATGTTAACACATTTAATATTTACAGTCTTCTGAGGATCATCATCGTTATCATCATTATCCTTGCCCAGCATGCACAGTTGGCAAGAGGCAGAGCTGAGACTCAAGCTGGCGCTCCAGCTCCATCACCTCACCCTTAAACCACTGCTCAGCTGCTTCTCAGCAAGACAGAGAGCTGGGTTTGGGGACGTCACCCATCAACTCACACGGGCACAGAAGAGTGGACCCTTTGGGCACAGACCATTGGGAGAGTCCTAAAGACACCAGACCCCTTACTGATGAACAGGAACAGATCTTAAATTGAATTTGGCTTCAAGAGGCAATTTCACAGAACTAAAAAATTTCAAAGTAGCAAAGGCATCTCTCTGGTCTAATTTTCTTTTCAAAACAAAAACTACTGCTAAACTACAACAGAGACATTTTCTTTCTTCTATTTCTTATATTTATACTTTCTTTTATTCCTAGAAAGTACACAGAATTATGGTCTATAAAAGAACCCAACTGTAGGAGGTCATACAGATGAAAGTTCAAAGTCTGGGAGAAACCACCTAGGGCAAGTCACTTAATATTCTCTGAGTTTTACTTCCTGTCTGCCCAATGGGAGTGCTTTTAAATCTATCGTCTCTTTAATAGTATTAATGGCTTAATATTAGCTTAATTTATATAAAAACATTTCCAAATATTTAAAATACTCTTATCCTAATCCCATCCACTTGGAGGTTGCTCAAAAGAAAAAAAAATCGAAATAAAGTACTTAATAGGTCAATAAAGATCACATCCAGGTCTCAAACACTATTCCTAGAGTTCCCACCAGTTCTTCACACATTGTGATTCATCCATCCAAAGGTATGACGTTCATAGTGTATGTAGTATTTCACCTCTTTTCAAGGAAAATGCATTTCCCTTACTGTTAGCATTCTGCACACCCCTCCCAATATCACAGTGGGCAAGAATAAAGCCAGGTAAAGAGCTGAGCACATCATGACCAGTGTGAACTCCTCTAGTCCTGGGCTACGATTTCTTTACCTTCCTTCTCATTACAGTTCATTTTGTGTGTATTTCTCAAGAACAAGGGCATTCTGTTACATGAACCTGGCATAATTATCTGAGTCAGGAAACTTAATATCTATATGACACTGTCATCCAATCCACAGTCTATATTCAGGTCTCAGCCCCTGTCCCAATAATGTCCTTTACAAATCTCTCTTTGTCCCATGCATTCCGCTGCCCTGTCTCCTTGCATCTGGAACTGTTATCAGTCCTTGTCTCTGTTGATCTTATATTTGATGGGATTGCTGCTGCTGCTGCTAAGTCGCTTCAGTCGACCCCAGAGATGGCAGCCTACCAGGCTCCCCCGTCCCTGAGATGCTCCAGGCAAGAACACTGGAGTGGGTTGCCATTTCCTTCAATGCATGAAAGTGAAAAATGAAAGTGAAGTCGCTCAGTCGTGTCTGACTCCTAGCGACCCCATGACTGCAGCCTACCAGGCTCCTCCGTCCATGGGATTTTCCAGACAAGAGTACTGGAGTGGGGTGCCATTGCCTTCTCCGATTTGATGGGATTACAGACCATTAATTCTGTAGAACATCCACCAGATTCATCTGATGTTTCCTCCTGATTCATGTTGTGAACCTCTGGCACTTAGACGACAAAACTCAAACTGTACGCTTTTAACAGACTCAGTTCAGGAGGCATTGACATTGGTTTGTCTCAATATGTGTGCCTGAGAGCATGCCAAGTTGCTCAGTTGCGTCTGACTCTCTGCACGAGTGAGGCTGCCTTTAATCACCTGGTAATGATGACGTACGCCACGTTTCTCCACTGAATACTCACTCTTTTTCCCTTCGTGATAAGTAAGTGACTTGAGGGGAGACCCTTTGTGACTATGTAAATATCCTTTCCTCATGAAAACTTTGTCCACCAAGGGCAGCATCGGCTGAGGATTTTCTAACTCCATTATTCCTTCTATCTTGAAGCCATCTACTATAAGAAAGAGCTTCTTTTCTTATTTGTTTATATTTGTTTTGAATTTTATATTCAATTTGGTATCTATATTTTAAAAATTGACATATAAGGAAAAAATACCAAAGGAACTTTGAAAAAAATTTTTAAGTGCCACGAAGAGATTAAAACTTTATACAAGTATCTCATAAATTATATCTCATAAAATTAGAGTCTGTCCAATCAATGTATTAAAACTTCAGCCAACAAGCCTACAGCTGATCACCTGCTCTACGACAAAGCTCTAGGTGCGCTTCAGATATGGAATACTGGGTTCTGTAGTGGCTGGCATTTATGTGTTAATTGACTAGGTTTTCTGCTAGTGGTCTGACAGGGAGTTACTAAACTTCACCAACAACTGTGCTAGACAGATGATCTAATTTACCTAGGAGTAAAACAAGGTTCTACTTTGTCCACAAAAGTCCATCTAGTCAAGGCTATGGTTTTTCCAGTAGTCTTATATGGATGTGAGAGTTGGACTATAAAGAAAACTGAGTGCCAAAGAATTGATGCTTTTGAACTGTGGTGTTGGAGAAGACTCTTGAGAGTCCCTTGGACTGCAAGGAGATCCAACCAGTCCATTATTAAAGAGATCAGTCCTGGGTGTTCACTGGAAGGACTGATGCTGAAGCTGAAACTCCAATACCTCATGCAGAGAGCTGACTCATTTGAAAAAGACCCTGATGCTGGGAAAAATTGAGGGCAGGAGGAGAAGGGGATAACAGAGGATGAGATGATTGGATGGCATCACCAAAACTCAATGCACATGAGTCTGGGTAAACTCTGGGAGTTGGTGATGGACAGGGAGGCCTGGCATGCTGCAGTTCATGGGGTCACAGAGTCAGACACGACTGAGTGACTGAACTGAACTGAAAACAAGGTTCAGAGAGGTAGGGACTTGCCCGAGGCTCTAGGGCCAGGCAGCTCAGATTCAGCTGTTGTTCTAAACCACTGCTCTTCCACAAATAGTTCAGTCCCTTTATATATATACAAGAGGACAAAGTTGAACCACAGTTGATCTTTAAAGTTCATGTATTACAGAAACCTTTGCTTCCAGTCATATACCTGTTATACTGAAATAAGGTTCTACATGGAGCAGATGATTTAAAACTCCAGAAATTATTAACCTGTGTATGTCTTCTCACTCTAAGTAGTGATTCTCCCTGAACAGTCCCTGCAGAAAAGACTGTTCAGTCAGGACGTGGTTTACTGAAGCTTCCACTGCATGTGTCTTTAAATTCAAGCAGCATGAATTCAGTCTTTATTTCTGTAATCATATTGTTAGACAACTGTAAGAGAAACAAGAAAGAGGGGCTATCGCTGAGTAGTGACTTGGGTGAGGAGATGCGAACTCTTCACCCCAAGTGACGGTGAAGGTGCGTTCTCAGACCTGCCCTGGGACTCAAAAGTGACACCATGCAGTCCGCTCACTTCGTGTGAGAAGGGATTCCCATTCCTCCCTCCCCACCCCCCGCCACACACACAGCTTGCTTACTCTCAGAGCTAGTCAGAGGGTTAAGTCAATCCATAGGTCTATATTATGGCAAAGACCATAAAGGTCACAGCTGTTTCACTGTTATACTATTTTTCATTCAAGAGAATCAGAGTGTTTGAAGTTAAGAAAGACTTCTTCTAATAAGTCAAACCGTAAGATTTTATTTTCACTGGAAGGGTGGGAAGAAGAAAATTAACAACAGCCCCTACAGGGACTTCCCTGGTGATCCAGTGGTTAAGAATCCACCTGCCAACGCAGGGGGCCCGGGCTCGATCCCTGGTCCGGGAAGATCCCACATGCTGCGGGGCAACTGAGCCGGTGGGCACGACCACTGAGGCTGAGCTCGAGAGCCCACGCTCCGCAACGAGAGACGTCACAGCAGTGAGAAATCCACACGCCACAAGGAAGAGTAGCTCCCACCTGCTGCCATTAGAGAAAGCCCGCAAGCAGCGAGGAAGACCCAGCCAACCAACAAAGAAAAAAACCAGAAACAAATGAAGTTATCAAAAACGAAAAAACAATAGCCTCCACAGAAAATGTGACAAAGAGAGTAACACCTCCTCAAGGCAGGCCTTACAGTCCAGTCCCTTCCTACAGCTCCCTTCATCTTCTCCACTGGCTTTAGACAACTTGGCGTCTGTGGCTCAGATCACACCTAAGAATTCAACAACCTCATCTACAAGGAATGCAGGTTTGGGGACCCCATTTTTCACCAGTTCCTTCCCTTCCCCCACTGGCCATTCTGTAGCCAATGGATAGGGTTTTGCCACTCCCTGTTTTCTGGGTGGAACAGCTCTGCTCGATTCCTGGAGTTAATGCAGAGACAGCTGGGTGCAGTTCCCTACCCTTCCTAGGCCTGAGCTTCACTCCACACACACACCGTTCTGAGGCAACTGCTACTCAACACACAGGCTTTGAATACCCTCCGTCTCTGTGGCACACACAGGACTGTCTGTCTGAAATAGTTTGGTCCACCAAGTGAACCAGAAACTAGAGAGGCAACGAGTATTAGCAACACTTTGCAAGGGAAGACACAGAGGCACAAAAGGTAGTGGCTGAAGGACAAAGGGTACCTGGCTAGTTAACACCTGATCCACAGAAACCAGCCAAAACACGCCTCTGAGCCTCGCTGGGCCCCAGGTACTGGCTTTGTAAGAAGCAGCATTATTAGAGCCGTACCTTCTTTTCCCAGCATGCTCCCTTTCACACCAGGCTTTTAATTCCTTCTTCCTCCTTTGGGTCATTTCCTATAGTCCATGACTTGGACACAACCTTGTCAAAAGTAGGCACTTCAGGGAATTAATCTCTATATTCTTCCCAGTAAAAAAACAAGTTTACTGAAATGTCTGGATAAATGTAATCACAGAGAGGAAGAACTTAATGTGAGTCCCAAACTGTGAAGATGATGACAACAATGATCACAGTAATAAAAAACATACTCACCAAGACAGAGCTCATATAAATTGTGCTAGACATTCCTCTAAGCCCTTCACAGAATTTAATCCTCACAAGGGCTATGAGAGGTAGGCACTACCATTCCCACTTATGATGAGAAAACTTAAGCACAGAGTGGTTATTTGTGGAGCTTGAATTGGCACCAATGAGCCTGGCTCGAGGACTTAGCTCTTAACTATTAGGCTGTGTTGCCGCAAAGACAGCCGAGTTAAGGCAATAAGGGGTGGGGTGGGGCGGTTGCCCTCAAGCCTGGTCATTCTAGAAAGCCTCAAGGTCCTCTGCAGGTCAAGGAAATTAATACAGAGTCAGGATACACTGGGATGAGACTTGGGTAACATGATTACGTTCTGGTATTTGTAAGTCAAGAGATCACACACAGAATCAATACTCTGTCTTTCAAAACAGCCACCTGAGAAGCTGTATGTTCATTCCAACTTGGCTGTCATTCCTGAGCACATTTTTAGTTGCCTCTTGAGGAATGTTCTTCAACTCAATCACGTATTTCTTTGAAATACCCAGAAACTTGGTCCACAAAGATTTTCACAAACAACTAGCAGTCAACTTGAGTCAAACCCGGGAAATAAGGTGGCAAATTGAATGTTTTGTTGCTTTCATGAATTATTTCTCCTTCCTGGGTGATAAAATGATCCTAGTGGAAATCCCACAGGGAAGAAATGGAAGACTGTGAACTAAAGATGCCATTTATTTAAATGTGTAAGAGCTAGATCGTTAACTTCACAACCCCACAGTTTTATCAGCCTTTTTTTCTCCCTCGGGTTTCTCCTTAATTTGAGGAGAACGATGAGAATCTCCTAGGTGCTACAGGCAAACAGCAAAGCACTGACAATCGGGCTGTGACATAAAACAGCAGGGATTCTAATCCCAGTTCTTTACAGATCTCTACCCTCCAACCCCTCATTTGTAAGATGGGGTGTCATCTGACGAGTCAGGGTACAGGAAGGAAGACATGGTACCCAAACAGGTCGCTGAGAAGACTTTAACAGAAGTGTTATTTGCTAAGGATTGTGGGGTACCTGGAATCTAGCAACATCAGAAAGCCGTCACTTCCCGGGGTCTGAAGGGTCAAGAGGAGGAAGTAGTTGTAGCAAGAATTGGGCTGCAACAGCAGCAGCAGGAGAGGTATCCCCAGCGGGAACTAAGGCTCACAGCAAAGGAGCCCAGCACAGCCTCCACCCAGAGCCTGGGGAAGGAGAGAGCGCAAGGCAAATAAGCACCGGAACTTATCTCCCCAAAGCCACAGTGCAGGAGGCCCACAGGACTGCCACAACGGCCATATGGTCTACCTCCCAGGGCACTGGGCGTGACGGCAAACACCAGGTTACTGCGGGCCAGTCCTCTGCTGATCGCTTCTCGGATGTCTCTATCAGCGGTAACTGCCTCACAAGGGCAGGAAGGATCCACCGAATTTACTGCCAGGCCAGGGCACAGCTCAGTCACCAACACACAGTAAGTCACTCTTACTAGCGCTCATTGTGATACTAGTTGAAATAATACCATTGTTGACGCAGGACTCGGCTACTGTATAACACAGAAAATAAGTAGAGGGCTTATCCCTTTAAAATACAGACATGGATCTCCATCCTTGTTCTATGAGCCTGAGAGGTATGTGATGCTGCAAAAATACCCACCTCAGAATATCAGCTCAGATTTAGATCAGTTTAAGTCCATTTAAGCCATAAACCTTTCCCAGTGCTAATGAATTTCCCCAATTTGATTATATGAATATAGTCAATTCCATCTGGGAAATAATAGCAGCTTAAATATTTCAGCCCAACATGAATATGTCTACTCTTCATTTCTACTAAAGCTATTATGCAAAGGTCACTTGGAATCACCACGCGTTTCAGGAATTGTACTGTCACCAAGGAGACTTCTCAGTCAAGAGAAGAGAAACAAAACAAAACAAAACAGATCAACAACAAAAAGACTGCCTTTCTCAAACCTCTCCAGTAACTACAGTGCATGCGAAGCAGACTAATGCCCACTTGTGCAAATACCATACCTGCTGTAGATGTTCATATAATAATGTCCAAGAAAGGCAAGAGGTAATAACAGGCCCAGGAAGAAAGCAATTCCCTCTCCTGATAGATGTTTACCAAATTAACTTTCACATAGTTCAAAAGTTAAAATCTCAACATAGCAACTCCTAAGAGCAATATAGGAATATTTAACTCATTAAAAAATTTAAATAGCATAGAACTAGAGAGAGTAACAAGTAAGTTCTCCTTCACACTAACAATCAACCAAGTCCTATTCTCATCCCCATGAGAAACCTCCATTAACAGTTTGGTGCAATTCCTATAAGACTGCTTCCTATATTTTAACATATATATGTCACATTAAAATATTAATGGGTCACTGAATACATGACTTTTGTAGATAATTTTCACTTAATAGATGGACATACTCCCATATTAGTCCATACAGAGCTACCTTATTTATTTTAAAAGCTGCACAGTTTTCCTAGTAGAAGTAGGTTTTTAGTTTATTTAAGCCACTCCCCAGTTGCTAGGGACTTAGGTTAATTTCAATTTTCTACTGACTTCACTTATTTTCATTAGTTGTTCACAATGTACACAGCTTGCCTCCCCCACCCCATTTACAATGAGCTCATTGTTTATAGTTTTGCTGACTTCTACTCAAGTTAATTTTCTGCTGAATCAGTGCCACGATGTAGTATGGGCTAAATTAGTTTGTGTGTGTGGTTTTTTTTTAATTGGCTGTACATTCTGATTCCTTCTATTAAGAGGCGGGGTCTGAATCCCACCTCTTGAATCCGGGCAGGCTCACCGTGGCTCTGACCAATAGAAGCGGGCAGAAGCGATGCTGTCCAGCCTCTGAAGCTGGGTGGTACAAGTCCACGCAGTTTCCTCTCCGTCTCATGGAATCCTCTCTTGTGGAAGCTAGCCACCACGCTCGGAGCAGCTCAAGCCACAAGGAGAGTCTACACGTGGGCGCTGAGTCCCGTCCTGGAGTCATCCCAACCTAGGCACCATAGATGTGAAGGAAGAAGCTTCCAGACAGCTGTGGCCCCCAAAAGGCTGAGGCTTTCACGGAGGCTTACTGATTGGTTTAGCAGTTGGAGCTGGGACAAGACATCCCCACGGTTCCCTGCCCCAATTCCCAACTCGGAGAGTCTATAACCATGATAAGACAGTGGTAGCTTTACTCTATAAAGTTTTGGGGTGATTTGTTATTGAGAACTATATAAATAAGTCAGTGTAATATAGGCCTGCCTGCCTAACTCAGGCAGGGTGACCATTCTCGCAACCCAAATCTTGTTATTCTATTACTCCCTGCTGTAAAGGCAAGCCTAAAAGACACTGAGATCTGAACTAAGACCTCTAATTATTCTTTAAATCATTGTAATTCTCCTGTCCCCATATATAATCTAGAGAAAGTTACTCTCTATTCCTGGAGAGATGCTGGAAAGAACTAAAAAATGTGTTAAAACCCTATACAATCAAAATAGCCTGTGTATGTGTGTGAGAGAGACAGAGAGAAAGAACATTCATTCACCTGGAGCAAAGATATTCAGATGCAAATCCCCCATAAACTTGGGGTTTAAGATTTACTCAGGATCTCTGGACTTCCAGGGAGCAAAAGAACTCAATTCAGTTTTCCCACAAATACTTTCACAGACTGTCATTCTAGTTTTGAAAAATTATGAATAGCACAAATTTACTTTAACATCCTTCATCAGAAATATCAACTGATTTTGACATCACATCAAATAACATTTTTTTTAATATAAATAGATAGAGAAGGGAATAAAAATTAGAAACACAAATGCCTAAATGCCCTCACAATGGTTATATTTGGGCAATGAGATTAAAGGTTGTTTTGCCTTTTTGTTTGTTTCAGGTTTTTTTGCTAGGATAATTACTTCTGTAATTCTCTAAATAAGTTGGTTTAATAAGCAATGTAAAGACAATGCGGTATACCTGCTGACTGATAGCAAAACTCCACTCCTGACACAGAACAGTGGGTACAAACAGTCCTTTGCATGCATCACCACTTTGAAATGCTTTACTCACTTTCTAAACTCAATACCACCTCCCACTCCCAGACCTGCAGAAACAATGGTTTCAAGATACCCAGAGCAGCACCAACTGCTTGTCACATCACCCCCTACCCTGGGAGAGCCTCCCACGCCAGGAGAGCATGTGCCTGGCTGCCCATCCTCCCTGCAGAGCTGGGCACCTGGGAAGTGGTGTCCAAGCCCTTCTGAGGGGCTCCTCTCCTGTGCGACTCTCTGCTCAGTCCAGACCCACCCAGGGAGCCAGCCAACAGCGCGGAGTCTACCCTGGTCCCACCTGCTGCCTTTCTGGAGCTGGCTTGCCCCTCCAGTGCCGATTCAGGGGGCGCGGCCATCTGTCTTGGGCTGTCCTGTTAAATCGCTTTTCACAGCATCAGGTAAGAGGCTGGGAGCATGGGGCCTCCTGCTGCCTGACAGCCTGCAAAGCTGCAGACTGGTTCCGCCAATCCCATCCCTCAACAGAAAGGTCTGTGGGCACAGATTGCCAAAATCTTAGGCTGCCCCCACTCAGAGTGTTCTGGCATCCTCCTGGATCTATCTGCTGGTTCTGCTTTAACTGTCAAGAGCCGTGCTTATTAAAGCCTCACTACTCCATGTGTGGGCTACAGACCAGTCACTCAGGGTCACCTGGGAGCTTGTCAGACATCCGGAATCTCAGGTCCCGCCCAGCCCGCCTGAATCCCAGCCTTACTCCATCCTCAGACTGGAGCATGCACTGGAAAGTAAAGAAGGGCTGAGGCAGAGAGTCCTCCTGACAAACGGAATCATGAGTTACATTACACCAGAAAACTAGTGAAGACCTGTTACACTAGATGGTAGAAACTTGGGGAGGGTTTGGGGGGGAGGTGGCGGCCAGAAATGTTTTAAATGGTGGAGAGAAAAAGCATAATCTCCTTTCCAGCAAAAAGACCTCATTATTCACAGACTCTTGAAAGGGGAGGTAAGAGAGCTCAGCTCACTGTATTTCAGAGCCAAATCCTGGAGCATGAAAGTGAGGCTATTTCATTTTAAATCACCACCCACTGCCACAAATGCTAATTGGGCCAGTAAATGGTATTGTAAGAGCCTAGGGTGGGATTTCAGGCAGATCAAAACACAGCAGTGCAAAAAAGAGACATCTAGGGAATAGTCCTGCTGTCTTACCTATGGCAGTGATTCTCAACAGGGGACACCTGGCAATGCCTGGAGACCCGTGGGACTGTCACCAGGGACGGGGGACAATCCTGGCAGCTGGTGGGTTAGATGGGCCACCGAGCACCCTGCAATGCACAGAAACAGCCTCCTCATCCAAGAACGGTCCAGGCCAGAGGCACTGAGATGAGAAACGCTGACCTACGGGATGGTCTGCAGCAGGAGTCCCCCACCTCCGGGATCTAAGGCCTGCTGACCTGAGCTGGAGGCCATGTCATAGTAATAAAAATACAGTGCACAGGAAAGGTAATGCACTTGAATCGTCCCGAAACCCTCCCCTCCCACCTGCGCCCACCCCCACCACCATCCGTGGAAAAGCTGTCTTCCAAGAAACGCGTCCCTGGTGGCAAAAAGGTTGGGGATGCTGATCTGGAGTGCTGCTTGCTCTCTCCTCTTGCTACCCCGTCATTTACTCCTCGCCTCATCGAGAAGCCCACTCTCCAGTCAAAGGCCTGCACTCCCCTCCCTCAGAGGCTCTCCACCCTGGGCTCTGAGAGGAGCCGGCCACTGAGTGTGTGACGGCCGGGGACGGGGAGCTGGGCCCCAGGCTTTCAGCAGGAAGGGCCCTGCTTGTCCCCTGCTCATTAGCCATGCAGCCCCAGCCTGAGACCATCTATTATAAAATCACAGGCTGTGAGAGCGAGCAGGGGCTCAGTGAGCCTCTGGTTCAGCTCCTCCATGTATTAAAGGGGCTGCGTCCCAGACGAGTCGGTACACAGACTGATTCCTTTATAACACAGAGGAAAAAGGAGCCGGGACTCACAAGGAATGCAAAGAAAAGAAACAATGGCAGGGACCCCAGCGTGTGACGTGCCCCAGCCACTGCTGAATGGCAGTGCTCTATTTTTAGCTCAACTTTCCTGAAAAGGCTCCCTGCTTCCCCTTTTCTTGAATGCCCCGGCATCCTCTCCAACAGTTTTGGCTTCCCGTCTCCTCCAAGGGTTGCTGCGAAGACTCTGTCTAGGAAAGAGAAGTTCATTTCACAGAACAGATCAAGAGCCATCCTATTGGCCAGGGGACCATTCATCCTGGTTTGCCCAGAAATGGCTCAGCTGACATGGGAGGCTTTGGCATAACAACTGGAGCCCTCCCTCCCCCCACCCCCCCAATAAAGGTGTCTAGGTTTGGGTGATGAATTACACTGTAACCTTTCTTCTGGGGCATGCTATTCCCAGGGAGAACAAAGCTCCAGGCCTGGCATGCTTCTGCAGAGCACAGTAAGCCACAGACCTGGAAGTGAAGCTCAGGCACAATTATGTCTAATTTGGCCCTCTCTGGTGACGCGCCAGCTGACCAAAATTCTGCCCACTGGACACAACTGGACGCCGATGAAGGGAAACCCAGAACTGGGCATCCACGCTCTCATCTTGTGACTCAAGGGTCTTAAGAGCAAGGTTATTGGCACAGACCATGGGAAAACCTGCTCCCAATCTGACCCGCGAAGGGAGTTACACAACAATTTCCAATTCAGACTCAGTCCACCCGCCAGCTCCTGACACCAGGACATACAAAGATGCCCTACTTCCATGTGGGACACAGGCACCGACCCCACGAGGCCTAAATGCTTGGCTGGAGCCCCACAGGATTGGGAAAAAGGAGCAGAAAAGCCAGGCCAGCAAGGTGTTTCACTAGGAATCCATTCTCTGACACCAACACCTCCTACCCCAGAGGGGATTATCCCAAGTCAGTGAAGGCCAGACGGGGAAGAACTTCTTATCTTGCAGTCAAGAGGGGTCATGTGAAAAGTAACATGGTGGGGTTCCCCCTCTCCCATCTTTAATGATTACAGCATCTCTATAGGAAGAAATGAAGACCACAGAGTGGGAAACAGTGCCAGCTAAAACAACTGTTAACAGTGCGATGTGTTTCCTTCCCATGTTATCCCCCATAGGCATTAAGTGCTAACTTCCCTA
Source organism: Madoqua kirkii (assembly GCA_006408675.1). NCBI lineage: Eukaryota > Metazoa > Chordata > Mammalia > Artiodactyla > Bovidae > Madoqua > Madoqua kirkii. The sequence continues at coordinate 26,909 of SJYC01108146.1, forward strand.
TCGTGTATCCTGGTTACTCACTTTATTTTATAAGCATTCCTCCACATCACTCAAAATCGGTTTATTTTAGGTTGCCTGTGGTTCTCCAATGACAACATTAACAGCTGTCTGCTATTCAGACTACAAAAGTTTATGTGTAACAGAAGGTAGTAAATAGAGGAGATGGGGAAGAAAAAGGAAACTGACGCGGTAAAACTCTAATGAGAATCCATCTCCCCAAATTGTCTTGGTCTCCAGGGTTATGAGTTTCAAGCCTCTCCTGGAATTCTGCTGGAATCAGTCAACAAGCTTGCTCCAAGTCAGTATAAACTTCAGACGAATCAAATACAGGGGATGAAACAGCAAGGCAGGCACGGGCTTGGAGTCCCCAGAGATGAGAAGGAATGCTGAGGAGGAAAAAGCAGAAATGGTCCAACTGTTGGTACCTCTTCAGCATCTAAGAATCCTTGACTTCCTCGGTGTCGGGACACTCCATCGCTCTGCTCTCCTCTGTCTAATCAGTCCCACATGCATGCGATGAAGCATATTACTCTGGGGGGTGCAGGGAGGCTCAGTTCACACTACCCCCTCTTCTGGAATGCTCCTTTTCCCACTCACTGAGCTCTCTCTACACACCAGCTACTATGCTAAGTGCTTTACATCTGCCATCCCATTCTGCTCTCATGATACCATCAGATGCTTCACTACTCCATTCTGCAGAGAGCTAACTGGTGGTGGGCAATAGCAGCAGGGCTCTGAGACACTGCACCATGTCCCCCACCAGAAAGTCACCTCTCTGAGGGCAGACCCCGGCCCAAATGAACACTTCACTTGCATCTTGCTTTCTTCCTAAAAGGATTTGAGCTGGTTAACAAAAAGTTACGTTGGGGTGGGGGTGGGGAATGTATAAATACCAAGAAATGAAGTCAGGTAAGGGAAAAATAAAAGCAGACAAGAATGATGAAGGCCAAGGGGTATAAATATACCAAAAGCAATGTACACGCCCTTCATAAAGTCTACAGATAAGCTCCAAAGTTGTACTTCTGACCTTTTATCGATCAAAGCAGAAAGGAAGTGGATATCCATAAACTTATTATGGATTTATGTCAGAAAGGCTCATTGCCACAGAAATTATGCTGGAAGTGATGTATGTTTCAGCCATCCGGCCTGATCAAAGGATTTCTAAATAAGCCTATTTTCTGCTTACCTGTTGGCTAAACCTTCAGGCATGGCAAAGTAAACACAACAGAAACACCTCTAAGAAGAGCCGCATGCTTCCCAGTTCTCTTATTCAGAATAGATTTCAAGTCACTGAGAGAGGGTTTAAATTGCCATTATGAGGTGCTTGTCCCTAACCCATGCGGAGATAAACTGCTGTCTGTCTCTCCCTAGGGAGGGCCCATCCCAGCTCCGCCGCCTTCTGATGCTTCAGATCCTTTCCCGGATCTCTGCTGTTTCTGCACTTTTCCTCCTTTCATCTGTTTTCGTGATGACATCTCAGTTTTGGTGATGACCAAGCATGGACTTAACAAGAGGCACCAGCCAGCCTCACTAACCCACTGCCTCTCTTGGCCGTACATGTCACTGTTTTAGTTTGTTTTGTTTTTTGGGGGCCATGACTTATGGCTTGTGGGACCTTAGTTCCCTGACCAGGGATTGAATTCAGGACCACAGCAGTGAAAGCTCCAAATCCTAACCACTTGAAGAATTTCCTACCCATCACTGTTCACAACTAGCCTAAGTAGCTGTGCTAAAAAATTCATATGTGTGAAATTCTTCCTTTGCCCAAAGGTAATGGCTATATCGGGTTGAGCAGTTGAATAGTATCCACCCAAAATTCATTTCTTCCCAGAATCTCACAATGTGAACTTCTTTGGAAATGGGATCTTTGCAGATGCAATAAATTCAAATGAAGTCACAATAGATTAGGGTGGCTCCTATTCCAATGACTGAAAAGAAAAGAGACCCCGGGATAACACCATATAATAATGGAAGCAGAGACCGGACTGATACACCTAAAAGGCAAGGAACTCCATGGACTGTTGGCAGCAAGCAGCAGCTAGGGACAGGCAAGGAAGGACCCTCCAGCAGAGCCTTCCGAGAGAGCGTAGCCCAGCCACCTCCTTGATCGTAGACTTCCAGCCTAGAGAATTATGACAATAAATGTCTGCTGTACTATGCCGCACAGTTAGTGTTAATTCGTCACAAAAGGAAACTAGTACAATGGTGAAAATGCTTTACCCAGAAGTTAGTGTAACAAGTGTGTAAGACTGACCTTTTAACTTGTACCCACAGGTATAGGAGGCACACTGCCTAGGTTCAAACCCTGACTCTGTGGGCGCTTGGGCAAGTTATTAACCTCTCTGGACCTCAGTTTTCCCACCTGTGATATGGGGATAATATTAGCAACTTCAGAGAGTTGTCACGAGGATTAAATTGGGTGATTCACAGAAAGTACTCAAGAGTTATACCTGACACCTACAAGCACCCCATGTATTTGTTAGTCTCAGCATCATTAGAGGTTAAACTGACCAAAAAAGGTAGCAATTGGTCACTCAGAACTGTACCCAACACCCACCTCTCATGGTCCTGTCCCCTTATCGCAGGCACGAGAAACCATGGGAGATTCTCTCTCAGGACTGCACGGCAACCAGAGACCGGGGTTAAAATTAGGGTCTTCCACTGAAATAAGACTGTCTAAGTTTCAATCTTTCCACACTAATCTGCAGAGCCAACATTTTCTCTTGTTAAATAATCCTAGGAACTCCATAAACGATACTCAGCACACATTCCAAACTAATCACTGAAACACAGCAACCTGGTTACACAGAGGCAGACTACTTGTAATGCTCAGCTCATCTCCAACCAGAGAGCAGATAGGACCAGTCTCCCAAAATAGCAAGTTGTCTAGTCCTGGCTCCACCTAAGCCAAATCCTTACTCTGGATTCCATGGCCCCAGCAGTGAATAAAAACGACTGACACTAGCCCTTAGGGAATGGCTTCCCCTTACTTTCGGGCTTCCCTGGTGGTTAAAGCGTCTGCCTGCAATGTGGGAGACCCATGTTCGATCCCTGGATCAGGAAGATCCCCTGGAAAAGTAAATGGCAACCCGCTCCACTACGCTTGCCTAGAGAATCCCATGGACAGAGGAGCCTGGTAGACTACAGTCCACGGGGTCGCAAAGAGTCGGACATGACTGAGCGACTTCGCGTCACTTCACTTCCCCCTTACTTTCAGCCCATACTTGTTCTAGAGCCCTCATACTCCCAGGTTCCTGCCACCTCCCACTCTGGGTAAAAATCACCAAGTTAGAAGCTGCTGTCTGCTAGCCACAAGACAGCCAAATGGAGACACCAAGTCTAGTACAATAGTCGTAACTCATTTTAAAAATGTCAGCATTCCAGATAATACTTGCAAGGATGATTGCAATTATCTAAATAGCATCATTGAAACTGATAAGAAATGTTACATTAACTGCTTGCACTGAATGAACCCCTTCTCTGTACCAGACATAGAATTTTTATGTAGATTAATTCATTCAAGTCTGACTATTATTATCATTCCCATTTTACAGTTGAACAGCATGAATCAGGGAAGTTAGGACTTTGTCCCCGGTCACACAGCTAATACAGTTCATCCTTGAACAACATGGGTATCAGGGCATCAACCCTCCGCACCTGAAAATTCACCTGTAACTCACAGTTGGCCCTTCTGTATCCATGGATTCAGCTAACCAAGGACAGTGTACTGTTGCAATATTTACTATTTGAAAACATCCAGGTACAAGTGGGCCAGAAAGTTCAATCTGTGTTGTTCAAGGATTAACGGTATTTGGAGGAGCCAGGTTAACAAAATAAAACAATATTCTATTTTTAAAAATCCTACACATCCCAGAGAGGCAACCAGTTATCCATTACTTACAGAGCTCAAAGACAGCCTCTTGTCTATGGACTAATACTATTAAATTATCAATCAAAAACTGCACTCTCTTAAAAGTTAGACGTAATGTAAATGAAACACTACATGCGAACCCTTGTCCTGCATTCCACTTGAGGTTGCAAAGAAATAAATCTCGCCCCAGCCAGACACACTGGCTTTTATCCCCTATGCAGAAGACAAGGACCCAATCGTGCTCTCGTGGTGGTGATCTGAACAGGAGCCTAGAGGCCTGCATTCTCACTGTGCTCTCCCTTGAGCTCGAAGATACGTGACCCTGCTGAGGCTTCCTCAATTCACTTAACTGAAAAGTGAGAGATGTGGGGCAGTTCCCCCAAAATTTAAACACAGAAGTACCACATGTTCCAGCAATCCCATTTCTGGGTACACACACAAAAGACATGAAAGCCGGGACTCAAACAGATAACTGTACACCTGTGTTCATGGCAGCGTCATTCACAACAGTCAAAAGGTGGAAGCCACTCAGTTGCCCATCAAAAGACAAATAAAGTATGGTATATATGTACAATGGAATATTGTTCAGCCTTAAAAAGGAAATTCTAATACATGGTACAACTTGGATGAATCTTGAGGACACTGAGCGAAGTGAAACAAGTCCCCTGCAAAAGGAAATAGACTGTATGATTCCACTTATATGGAGTATCCAGGATAGTCAAAACCAGAGAGAGAAGCGAGCTCCAGGCAGCAGGAGGAGGGAGTTACTGTCTAATGGGGACAGAGTGTGGGCTTGAGAAGATGAAAAAGTTCTGGTGACGGTTACTCGAAAATGTGAACACACTTAATACCACTGACCTTACACTTAAAAACAGTAAATTTTAACTAGTGTATTTTATGGCAAACGCACAGACACAGAAAGGGGTATTAATTAATTAAATGAATTGCAAATCTTGGTTGCACCCTGAAATCTCCTGTGGAGATGTTTGAAAATATCTGTTCATCACCAGGATTAAGAAGGTGGACACAGTGGGGCCTCTGATGCCCTGGGGGGCAACACTGATACTCAGGAGGCATTCATGCCAGGAAATGCACCTGTGCTTCTTAGGGGGTTCAGCGTCACTGAACTGATAGGGAGCAGAAGCACAGTGCCAGCATGGGCAAGGCTGGTGGAGACAGACGGGCTGCGGGGATCACAGCCAGAGGAAATACACATGAGAAGCGTGACCAGACCCTGGACCACCCCCCTCCCTCCCACGCCCCGCAAAAGGCCATTAGGTTCAGTTGAGGAAAATCTTCACGTAGAATTTAAAAGCGATGGTGGACTTGAAGGCGTGGTACTGGCGGTACCGAGGAGGCAGCTGTGGAAGAGAACATTCTTGTTGTTGGCCTGTGATGGGGTGAGGTATTTAGGGCTAAGCTGTCAGATTGCAGATGCAATAGTGCGGCAAGATGTGGATAGCCAGGGCAAGAGATGGACTTTCAAAACACTGTTCTTTGTGGTTTTGAGGGTTCAAAGATTTTTTAAATAAAAAATAAAAATATCTATGCCACTGCTCTACCCCAAAACAAACAGAATATCTAGGGCACAGGATTCAGAGAAAGAGTGTTTTCTTTGTGAGGCTCCCCTGGAGATTATAATGGGCAGTGAGGTTGACAACTAGGAATCAGACGAGCTCTAAACTGAGATGTGATACATCATGTATAACAATCAAAAGATGTGCAATTAACCTAAGAGGGTGCCCCACTGTTGACACTGAGTGGCCCTGGGAGATTTCTTCAGTTCCAAAGATCCCATCGGCCGTGCCTTCCACTCTTCCTTCACCGCGTCGTGTTAGTTGCTCGGTTGCGTCGGACTCTTTGCGACACCATGGACTGTAGCCCTCCAGGCTCCTCTGTCCATATGGAATTCTCTAGGCAAGAATACTGGAGTGGGTTGCTATTCTCATTCTCACTCTTGCCCTCAGTTTCTCTCCCCAAAGGCAACCTCTAAAAACATGTTTGCATAACCTTCCAGAGGCATTCACAAGTCCATAGGTTAAGTCTGTCTTCCTGTTTGGTTGCTGGATCTGTTTGTCCTACTCAACAAAGGTACACATTTGCAGAGATTTCAAAACTACTACATAGAAGCACACTATAAGCTCCATTTCTTTCTCAGTTCACTAGTCAAATGTGAAGAGTTACAATCGGAGCCTACTTTGAAGGATAACACGTAAGCACAATCCTCCAAACTGTAGACCGATTCAAACTGACAATAGCGTATATTCTGTTGAGAACAGAGGAAGAGAACTCTGAAACTGTCCCCAGAAGCAATGCCAGAGCAAGGAAAGGGTTCTTGCGTCCCTGGTTCTCGTGGACAGGTGACTGTCTCCTTATACACTCTCTTTAGATGAATATTTTTTCCTTTGGAAAATAAAACTCATTAGTAGATACAGAACAAAATTAAGAGCCTACTGGTACCGGCTGTGTAATGATCATTTCTCGGAAGAACTAAGAGTTCAGTATGAGCAAGGCTTTGGAACTGATATGGGGAGGGGCGCAGATTTTAGGGAGTAGGTGAAAGGAGAACTCATATTCTATGAAGCTGACGACGTGACTGACTTCTTACCCCAACCTTGTGACGCCTGCCTGGCCAGCCCCGGGCCGAAGCAAAGAATGTGGAAGTGATGGACATACCCGAGGACCCAGAGAGGAAGCAGTCAAGTCTGTAATTCTAATACAGAAGGGTTAACAGGAAACATTGGTATGGGGGAAAAAAAAAAAACAACTGGTAGAAGAAAGCAGGGAAGGCAGAATGAATGAGTAATCTGGGAACACACAAGAAGCAGCCAAGATTTTCTACATCCAAGGCCTGCAACATTCCAGTTATGCCCATAGGTTGAGCTTCACTTCAACTTTAGGCCCATGAATCTAAAGCTTCATTATCCTTCTAGAGGCAGTAAGGCCTAAGGAATGTCTAATGAAGCAGCATACTTTCTCTTCCTCAAGCCCTCTTCTAAATCCCCACGGCACTAGGTTGACCAGAAGGTTGGAGGACCCCCTCACTGGAGTCAGATTCCGCAATGTGCACTAGGCATACAGATTAACCCTTATTTCAGGCAGTTCCTTCCCACCTCAACACTGCCATGAACGCTTGGGCCCTCCAGCCCGCAGCAATGATCAATTTAACCCTGAAGGGGATACCAGGATGCGAAGTAACTGCAGAGCGGCAATCCCTCACTCAGGTATGCTAGTGACAATCCCACAACCACTTTTAAGATGACAAAAAAATGCAGTGCAAAATCCAACCCATCATCCAACTTTATCTGTTAACATTCAACAATAGAGCATGTTAGGTTTGCTTTTGTCTGTTTGTAGTATACATGAAGAAGAATCTGGTCTCCAAATTGACAGACCAGCTCCACCTCCACAGAGATAACTATTTCCCGTGAGTTTATACATTCAAGAAAGCACAGGATATTTGCATTAATTATATGTAAATTTAAAAAAATGTGCACGGAGCCAAGATTTTAAATCCATTTTCTGTTAACTTGAGATGAGGGCAATGAGGTGGGAAGACAGGCAAGAGGCAGCAGAGATGAGGGTGATACCCCTCCCCTGACATTCAAGTGCTGATGCCATGGAGACACATTCTGAAAGAGCATTAAATCATTTAACCCTCTGAGCAAGCACTTTCCCATCGACACTTTACAGGAAAGGAAATGGAGGCGCAGAGAAATTAACTTGCCTAGGTTCCACAGAGGGTGAAGGCAAGTCTAAACTCAACATTAAATACTTGCCTGGCAGTCAAAATTCTTGATATTAATTTAACTAAAGATAATAGAAACAAGTTACTCATTCAGACCAGCAATGCAATGCTGAAACTTTAAGCAAAACCTGTAATAACAGCAAATATAGTCTGAGTGTCTTCCAAGGTACCAGGATTCCAGGTTACCAGTTAGGTACTAAACCTAAGCATTACTTAAGTATTTCAAAGATCTGCTGCTTCAATAACATGTAAATCAAGTCCATTTATAAGAAGATGACTAAGGAATTGCCTTAACGTTATGTAAGACTGAGTTCACAATCAGGCAATAAAATAAGAGAAGTGAAGCAAAATTATTAGGAACTATTCTACCTTAAAAAGGTTGAAGGGCAAAAGGAGCAGGGGGCAGCAGAGGATGAGATGGTGGGACAGCACCACCGACTCAATGGGCATGAAAGTGAGCAAACTCGGGGAGATAGCAGAGGGCAGAGGAGCCTGATGTGCTGCAGTCCATGAGGTCACAGAGAGTCAGACACGACTTAGTGACTGAGCAACAAAAAATATACCTTAATTTGCAAAAAAGAAAAAGACATAAAAATGTCTTTCTTTAGAGATTCAGGAGGAACAGGAAAAGACAATTAAAAGTCATCTTCTTTGGGGATCCTAAGCAAAAAATCAGAGGATTGTCCTATGTTTAATCAAGAGCAAAGAAAACATACCAATAGTTTCCTGTAATGGGGGCACGGTCTGAATGCACTAATTCCTATCAAACAGTATCTCTGCTAACATACTCAACTGATCTCAAAGTTGGGAATGAATGAAAAACACTTTTAAGTTGTCCTGCTACTGCTGCTGCTGCTACGTCGCTTCAGTTGTGTCCAACTCTGTGCGACCCCATAGACGGCAGCCCACCAGGCTCCCCCGTCCCTGGGATTCTCCTGGCAAGAACACTGGAGTGGGTTTCCTTCTCCAATGCATGAAAGTAAAAAGTGAAAGTGAAGTCCTGGAGGGGGAAAAAAACAGAAGAAGAAGACATCCTCCAACCCTTACTGTCCAGCCCCACCCACCCCTACAAGGATTGCAGTCCAGAATGTCCAGGTTTATTACACAACCAGGTTATCCAGCTCACTCAGCCTTCCCCATGGCTCCAGAGAGCACCACCTACCCCTCGGAATCTCTGGGGAGTTGACGTCACAGCAGAGATTTGGGACTTTATCATCTAAATCACATTTGTTTCCCAGAAGGGAGAAAAGCAGCCTTAAAGCCATAGTGAAACCGAGCCTATACAGTAAACACAGGCCTGGACAGAAATCAGTGCCGGGGTTTGTACACGGTGCTTGTGTGCGCTCAAAATCAAACACACAAGGAATACTGTAAATAAAGTGTTCAGTAACCTGCTCATGTGTTCTTACTTACTTGACAAAACCTGCCAGCCCTGTGGAAAGGGTAATCTGTGTATTAGGAACGCTTTTCCACCCTTGCGCTGGGGCACCAGTGCATCCGAAGTCACGTCAGAAGTGCCTGGAGGGCTTGTGGAAAACAACTTAGAAGGTCTGGGTGGGGAAGGGACTTCACCTTTCCCACAGGTTCTCAGGGGATGCTCTGCGGCCATGCCAGGAAAACCACTGCGCTGACCACAGAAACAGCTGTCAGTGCCTTTGGGCACCTTGGAGAGGAGGGCCACGCACAACCCATGACCGTAAAGCGAAGCGAGAGTCCAGGGAGGGCGGTGTCAAACGGGAGGGCCTGCTAATGAACTGGAGATATGGTGTTTGCCCTAAATCTCCAGTGAAATTTGATAAGAAAAGTTTTCATTAAGTCCTGGGAGGATGAGTTGCATGAATTGGGGAGAGGCGGAAGAAGCCCTACCCCCTAGATAGTCTGGTTGCCAAGGTCTTTGCCTGGCTATTAACTACATTCTCTTAAAACAAAAAACAAAAAACAAAAAAAACCTGTTTTCAGAGAATTCAGAGAATCTGCCTTCTGAAATGGTTTAGCGTTAGCTGTCTACCTGGCTGGAATCTCTTGGGCACCAGCGAGGCTCCGGATCTACCTCTCTTTGGGTTCACTGGATGCCACCAGTTCCAGAGCCATCATCAGGATTTACGCCCATCCTAAGTGACACTATATGACAACCCTGAACAGTAAAAACAGAGGCGCAATGAAGGGGCCTCTGAGCAACGAGACAGAGGGCACCCCCCAGCACACACGCAAACACACACATGTCCCCAAACTTCGGCCACCCTCTTGCTGCTCCAGGCCCTGTGCATTCCAGCCACACCCACCTTCATACCATGCCCCACTTCACCAGGTCACCTGGCCATAAAATCTAATGGAAACTCTCAAAGAACAAAAAGATTCTTCAGGGAGAGACTAGATTAAGCTGCTCTCCTCAAGACAGCACGCGAACTGTCTTCTGTTGCCTACAAATAAAGGCCTCCACAATAAATTCCCTTCTGGCTACTCCTCCCTCCACAGGACCTATCCACACCACCTAAACATCAACCCCACCAAACAGCCACACAACAGACCCACTGGAATGCCTTTCCATTTTCCTCCTGACCTCCCTCAAGGTTGTGGTCACACCCTTCACGAGGCATCATCCAAATCCGTCACTTGTGTCTTCACGTCCACGGAATTTGGAAATACACCAACAAAAGTATAGGCATTACTCTTCAACTTCCAGACTCTCTTATAGAGAGTAAAGCTGTAACCATTTTCCTTCATCCCCAATGTGTTGTGCATGTCAGGCACTCAATTATTGAAATCACCCCTATGTGTTTAGCACTATGTGCCAGGACTGCACACTCTTGAGAGTCTCTTGGGCTGCAAGGAGATCCAACCAGTCCATCCTAAAGGAGATCAGTCCTGAATATGCACTGGAAGGACTGATGCTGAAGCTGAAACTCCAGTACTTTGGCCACCTGATGTAAAGAGCTGACTCACTGGAAAAGACCTTGATGCTGGGAAAGATTGAAGGCGGGAGGAGAAGGGGATGACAGGGGATGAGATGGTTGGATGGCATCACCGACTCAATGGACATGAGTTTGAGCCAACTCTGGGAGTTGGTGATGGACAGGGAAGCCTGGCATGCTACAGTTCATGGGGTTGCAAAGAGTAGGACACGACTGAGCGACTGAACTGAACTGAACTGCCAGGAACACTAGCCACTGTCACAAGAATGCAAAGCATCATCCTTCAAGGTATAGGAGAAAACCCCACGGCTATTCAGGCAGTTAAGGGCCAAGTCAGGATTTAGACTCACAGCTACTCAATACCAAACCCTATGCCACTTCACTGACATTGTTCTGCCTTTTAAGGGAGAAAAGCAGAATGGAATGGTAAAGTGAAAAGGTACTAGCTCACTGGTCAGTCAACCCACTACAAACTTCTGTCTGATTTCTCAGCAACCCTAGACTTTAACGCATGGCCAGAAGCCTGGCAGGTCGGACATGACTGAGCAACTAACACAGAACACGTAATAAAGTGTGTTTTACAAATTATCCTATTTGGAATCATTGGAGCATACCATTATATTACGGAAAAGCCTTTCTCTTCCGTGCCTCACGATGAGATGGAATGTCTCTACATGTACATAAAATGGTTGGAAGCCAGAATATACTCTATTAAAAGCCCATGTATTCTTTGATGCTTTTCCTTGGGGCGGAGGGCGGGGGGGAAGACAGGAAAAGAGTAAAATAAACTTGAGAGAATCCTGCCCACCTACTTTTAAAAGAGCACACTATCAAAACGGCCACAGGTTTCTGCAGTTTGATAAAATCAGGACAAACACCTGAAACAGACAGAAAGAAGGAAGGACACCTCCTTGGATGAGTCAGAGAAGGCAAACTGGTAACAGCTGGCCAGAAAGACTGACAGCATCAGCCTCCAACCCCCCCACCCCACCCCCTGTCACCGGGTAGCTGTGCGGTTCTGAGACAGCGTCATGGGCTGCAGCTTAGGGAAAACCACGGGTCCTCTCAGAGGTAATAACAAGGAAATGGTAACAACGGCACATGAAACACACAAGCGCTTGGTAACTTCACCAACTTCAACTCCACACCATGTGCCGACGTGCCTACCCTGCAGGGCTCACCCGACTCAGGTCACAAGTGGAATCGCCTTTGTTTCTCCTTTGGTTGCCGTGTAGACTTGGGAGGCACTAGATCTGCTTGTACACTAGCCTTGTAAAGAAAATGAGCTTTTGAAAAGCTTATACCGTGGGAAGGTGAGGGGCAAAAGCAAACTAATGGCTCCCTCGAGAAAAAAGGGGTTCGCTGACGCCTGAAACAACTAAGTTCTCCAACAAACTGGGAATTATGAGCTTAAATGCTCCCAAACAAGTCACTGGGGCTGAGGACATATGTGATTAAAGTTAAAAGCATACTAAAAGAACACTTCAGCTGGTGACCTGAGAGCACCCTTTGAAAAACTTAACCACAACATTAGTGCATGTAGGAGGAACTTGATTTTTTTGTCTATTACAGACTGCATCTCAGGGCAACACTGCATACACACCTCCTCCTCCTTCAAAAAACACAGATAGACTGTTAGAACCAAGCTGCCCTAAAGTGAAAGTGAAAGTGAAGTCGCTCAGTCGTGTCCAACTCTTTGTGACCCATGGACTGTAATGTAGCCTACCAGGCTCCTCTGTCCATGGGATTTTCCAGGCAATAGTACTGGAGTGGATTGCCATTCCCTTCTCCAGGGGATCTTCCTGACCCAGGGGATCTTCCTGACCCAGGGATCAAACCTGGGTCTCCCGCATTGTAGACAGACACTTTACCATCTGAGCCACCAGGGAAATCCTCAAACATAGGTGTATTCAATCCTGTTTTACACACCTGAGATTAATAGTTCAGAACTTAACTTTCTAGTACTGGGAGAGCAATAAGAAGCTTAGTAGTGCTGACCACCGAAACACTCCAGTCACCTGGTGATTTGGAAATCTCATCATGCAGACAAGAGCATCAGACACTAAAAGAACCAGCCAGAACCTTCCCCTGCAACACACACACAAACACACCCATGCTGGGCTTATGTTACACTTCTTTAAGAGAAGCAAAGAGTGAAACACTGATCTTTTACAACATTTCTCATGATTTTGCAGAGGGTAGAAAACCACAGTTCCTGGCACAGATACATTGATTACTGACCCACAGGAGGCACTTCAACTTTGACTGGATCATCAGTGAGGAGCAATATCATCTTAGTCACAAGGCCCCTCTTTGCTATGGCCGGTCTTTTAAACTGTCCAATAACTGGAAGAAAACTTTTGACAGATCATGGTGGTAGCGTGTCCAGCAAATACATCATAGTTTGTTACAAGAACATGAGAGCTACTTGCAAATCATTATCTAAGCATAAGTTCCACTTAAATTTAGTTTCCACTGTAGAAAGACTCTCTGGTTGTAATGTTCTACTTGCATCTGAATTAGTAGTATGGCGGCTTCGCCCTTCCTGTTTCCACATCACCTCTACAGAATATTATTAGGGAGCTAATACTCCAGTTTAGGTCTGTACAAATGTCTTAAAGGGCTTCCCTGGTAGTTCAGTGGCAAAGAATCCTTCTGCCAGTGTAGGAGACTCAGCTTCTATCCCTGAGTCAAGAAGAAATGGAGAGGAAATGGCAGCCCGCTTCAGTATTCCTGCCTGGGAAATCCCATGGACAGAGGAGCCTGGTGGGCTGCATCCAAGGGGTTGCAAAAGAGCTGGACATGACTTAGCGACTAAACAACATCTCACACAATAACTTCACAGGTTGCCAAAGGAAGTGGCCAATGTGGAAGAAGCAAGGATCAAACAGAAGTCTATTTAGTTTTAATTCAGTGTGCCAGTGTGCAAATCAGGAGGACTTTAGCAATCTCTCATGTCAGAAATCTGAGAAGGGAACCTTGAAGAACTCGTTGAGAAATCCTTCAAGAACAACACACGATGTGGTATTTCACAGACCCTCAGCCTGGTAGAGAAGAGAGACACCATAACAGCCCTGAACCGAGTTAATTTACTTTGTACAAGAATTACTGAAATAAATGTCAATTCAAGGGGAGGAGAAATGGCAGAACATCAGCCCAGAACTAAAACACATGCAACAACTTAATTCAAACTACCAAAAAGCTGCTTTTAAAGACCAGTCTCAAATACGTTTTACTAGGAATATGCAGCACTGGAATTGAAATTACCACAGTATACATAGGAAGTATATATTGAGAAAATATATATCCCAATAGGGAGTCCGCTTATCTTTAAATGTTGGGGATGAACCCTGCTTGGTATAGGTCAAGGTTTCCTTGAACCCATAACTCAACAAACCCACAAACAAGAAAAAGCACTGCCCTATAATACAACACAGCAAGTACAATCCTGTATTCTCCTCTGCTCTTTCTGTGAAAAGCCCAAAGCACTATTTTCAGTCCTGTGTTGACAGAAGGCCCAGAAAGCCAGAAACTGTACATTCTAACACATTATGGTGTCCCCTTTTGCATGTAAAGTTAACATTAGATAGTATCTATTAACACTAAGGTGTATTCCACTAGACTTCATTCTTAAAATAAACTATGAACATCTTCATACATATAAGAATTTAGATCTTGCATCCTTTTATATAAATGATGCTATGACTAAAAATATTTGTCAGGACAGACAGAACAGGCTTGTGGTTGCCAAGGGGAAAGGAGGGTAAGGGGAGGATGGAGTGAGGGTTTAGGGTTAGCAGGTGCAAATTATTATATATGTGCGGATAGACAGCAAGGCTGCATAGCACGGGAACTACATTCAATATCCCGCGATAAGTCATGATGAGAAGGAATGCAGAACAAGAATGTATATATGTAACTAAATCACTTTGCTGTATAGCAGAAAGTAACATATTATAAATCAACTGTATTTAATAAAAAATATATATACATATATTTGTGAAGTCATTTTTCCATTTGTTTGTCCATTAGGAAAACGATCTCATTGCTTTATGATCACTCATCTCCCAGTTTGAACAATTACTTCCTTCAGCCTGCATCTGATGAGGGGAAAACCCAAAAGTACAGCTCCAAATAGTATTTGACCAGCACTAGTATCGTTGGCGGAGAAGGCAATGGCACCCCACTCCAGTCCTCTTGCCTGGAAAATCCCATGGACGGAGAAGCCTGGTGGGCTGCAGTCCATGGGGTTGCTACAAGTCGGACACGACTGAGCGACTTCACTTTCACTTTTCACTTTCATGCATTGGAGAAGGAAATGGCAACCCACTCCAGTGTTCTTGCCTGGAGAATCCCAGGGATGGGGGAGCCTGGTGGGCTGCCGTCTCTGGGGTCGCACAGAGTCGGACACGACTGAAGCGACTTGGCAGCAGCAGCAGTATCGTTGGAGTAAGTACATGGACTATCCTGAATGAAGGAACACAGCAACACAGTAAGCTCCCTGTGAGTTACACCTTGCATGTCAAAAGCATTCAGGCTGTGTTCTCTAAGAGGTATTTGTCCTCACACAGAATAGAAAAACCTGTTTGCTTTTCTGACTTCTCCATGAAAGAGAATATCTGAAATATATGATGTGCGTGATATAAATCTTCCCCAGTGGCACGGTGGTAAAGAATCTGCCTGCCAATGCAGATTGGAGACACAAAAGACTCGGCTTTGATCCCTGGGTCAGGAAGATCCCCTGGAGGAGGAAATGGCAACCCCCTCCAGTATTCTTGCCTGGAGAATCCCATGGACAGAGGAGCCTGGCAGGCTACAGCCCATGGGGTCGCGAAGAGCCGGACATGACTGCACAGGCAGACGCATTATACACACACCACCTTCAGCTTTCGAACTGCTTGGAGGAAAATGGTGGTAACAGCAAATGACCTCGAACAAGACACTCATCTCAAACAGTGCCATTTAGTTCAGGAGATCTCTAGCTGTGGATCTGGGGTTTTCATATGGCTGATGTTGTACCTTTTAAACAAAATAACGATATTTGATGCAATAAAAAGAATCCACGAACATACACCATTTATGAATCTGGCATCAAAATCATAGAAGTGTTCATTTTAAGGACATAATAGGCTATTGTGTTAAAGCCTTAAGAGTTCAGGGTGGTCATAAAGTCTGGAAATTGGCAACTACTTTCCATTTTTTACTATGTCAGGTGACCAAAGAATGCCTTCCTGGGGAGAAGGATTCCAAATAGATGGTACACCACTCATTACATCAAGCTCATAAGTAAAGTTAGACGAGGATTTCCAAAGAAAGTGGCCACACAGAATGCTCTTCACGCTTACTGGATCTCATCCTACTTGACAGCCGTGTCTAGGGGCACTCTAAAACCGCAGGTGCGTTGAATGAAAACCAAGCGCCATCGCAGATGCTCATGCGGGGAAATGGGTAGAAATGCAGCATTAACGCACTGCATTCTTGTACCTTTGCCCAGCACACTCAACTAGCGAAGCACAACACTGTACAGATCATGGTTTAAGATATGACATCAAAACCCCCTTTTCAATGCATACTCGCCTAGTTTCCACACGTTGTGACCATCTTATAATTGGACACAATGAAACTGCCAGACGCTCTGGGAGCTTGACATATCCAGGACTTTCATCAATCTGAGGACGGCTGACATCCCTCTGGATGAACACATCACGGCTCAAGGAACTCTGCCCTCTGAGTGGTTTAGCCAAGTGCAAACTCAGGCTGCAAAGGGCAGGCCTGGGGTTAAGTGTCAAATGCTTTCCCTAGAGGACAGAGGACGCCGCTGGCTCCTCACTGGCTGACACAGAAAAGGTCACCTGGGAAAACTTCTCATCTCTGATGTTCCCTTCCAAGGCCCGGGGGGAGAGAAGCCAGGGTGAGCAGGTCAAGTACTCCTTTTTATGAGGCAAGCCTGCGGCCCTCACTACAAGTTAGAATCACAAAAGGTAACATTGCGGCAGGAATCACCACCTTAACCCAAACCTGCTACCCCTGCCACCAAGGCCAGTGCGGGCAAAAGATTAACCTGTGATCTGCGACCATGGGTTCACCGACCTTGCTGAAAAAGAGGGAACGCGCCAACTTTCTGTTTGTTTTAAAGGAAATACTTCCTGGCACATGTTTGGTAAAGACTCTGAACTCTGCACATGAAGCCACGTGGTTGGATCCAATCTGGCTCTATCCACTTAACGATCGGCCAAAGCAACGTCCTCCTGACGGTAGTCCCTGGCGGGATAACCGACAGGGTCTCATTCAAGTCACGCGGCTCCGCGGCTCCAACTGGATCCCAGGGAGCCTAGCGCCGCTGCAATCCTCCCGCGCGCCGCACAGTCCCCGCAGGGCCCAGGGGAGGCGGGGGACGGGAAGGGGGGAATGGGAGGAACTGGACCGGAGGTGCCCCTTTCAGCTGCAGCAGGAAAGGACTCCCAGCTCCGGCGGCCCAGGTGAGGCTCTAGGGAGCGGCGTAGAAGGAGATGCCAGCCCTTCCAGGAACGCCGACGCTGCCACTAGCAGAATGCGCGGGCACACTTGCTTACGGAGCCCACCTGTAGCCACAACAAGCAAACTTTCCTCCCCTTCTGAGTTGGAAGAATCGGTTCCCTAACGCCACCCCCTGGCCCGAGCCAGCAACGGCTGGGAGCTCCGCGGGATCCTCACCTGATACCCCGAAACCCCCAACTCGGTGTGTTTCAGGGCGCAGACCCAGTTCTTCCTCGCGCCACAGTGGGGTGTGCAGGGGGTAGGGACTGGGGTGCCAGCCGGGTATTATGACTGTGGGAGAGCTGGAGGACGCCGCTCACTAGCCTTTGCACCTCCAACTCCCAACTTTGCCAGCCACCCAGCCGCTGCCCTCCTGTTCCCCTGCGGCGCTCACTCGGCTCCCCCGGCTTCTCCAAGCCTTCCTTGGGGGAGAAAGCCCCCAAAGTCAGAGGATCCCCGCACGCCCAGCGGACTTACAGCCGTAGCGAGGTCTCTGCAGAGACGGCTGGTCCTCGTGGGGCATCCTGCGAGGCTCTGGGGGCCCGCCCGGGGCGCGCCTCCCGCGGCTCCCCTCGCTGGCCAGGCTCGCCGCTCCGCGCCCCTCCGGCGCGCTCGTATCCGGCTTCTAGCTGTGCCCGCCTGGACGCCCGAGATAGGCGCCCGGCTTGCTCGGTGCGCCCTCGTCAGCGCCCGCAGCCACCGCCGCGCGCTGACACCAGAGCAAAAGTGAACTCTTTTCCCTCGCTCGCTCTGGGCCGCCGCCGCCGCCTCCCGAGCAGGTTTCCTTTCTCCCTCCAGCCCGGCCCCGTTATCCACCGCGCTGGGAGCGCGCGCCGCCGCGCAGCGACCTCTACCGCCCGCCGGGCGCAGCGCCCGGGCGCCTGGGCCCGCCCCCGTCCAGCCCCCGGGCTTGGAGGAGGGGGCTGCGCTGCTCCTGGGCCGGGATCCCCCGCAGCTGGGGCCCGCGGCCGCCCCGCCAGCTTTTTCGCTTGTGGAGCGTTAAGAGGGTGGAAGTGAACCTCCGCGGAAAAGAGCAAGAAAAACCGCAGAAGATACAGCCAGCCCCAGCCGTCCGGGGTGTTGCTCAGTTACAGAGGGACAAACAGCGTGGTTCCTTTTCCTCTGGGGAGATTGCGCCTTTTTTTTTTTTTTTTCTTTTTCGCTGCAAACATTGTTTCTGTGACTCTCTTTTTATAAAATACAGGGTTCCCCTTTCATGACTAGAAACTGAGAGAGTGTGTCTGCTGGAGGGAAAAGATAAACACTCCCCGAGCAACCACTCAAAACACCAGCCTGGGCTCACCTTCGGCCCGCTCCCCTCCCCCAAGCACAGAACTAGGGCCCAGCCCAGCTGGGCTGGACACCACAAAAACTTATTCCGGCTAAGCTTTTAAGGAAATTAAACTGCATGTGGCAGTTTTTAAAGTTGTTGTTGTTGTTTTTTTTTTTAATGTAGTACCTGGAGATTTTTTTTCTTTGTGTCTCGGAGTGATAAGGTTTGGAGGCATGTGGGACTGTTAACTGGTGACCTAACATGGTTGTCAAATGTGGAATGTATGGGTTGACCAGATGGCTGGTCAAATAAAACAACCCAGGTGGAGATATGAGATGATTTTGTTGGAGAAAGGGTAGTATAGTGACACTAAGCATTTTTAAGTCCTCAAACTTGTGGAAACTCAGATTCCAGGGCCCCATCCTCAGAGCTTCCAGTTCAGTTGGGTCTGGAACAGGGCTCATGAATCTGCATTTCTAACAAGCTGCTCTGTGATGGTAGGAAAAAAGCAGGAGGGATCTCAGTTGGATTCAGGAGAATGTGTTCTGATGGAAGAGCAAGGGGATTCTATCCCACTCCCCTCTTTTTTTTTTCCCCTGGAGTCATGAGATTCTCAGCGGATTAGAATGGGTTGAATGGGAGGTTTCTCCCTAAAAAGCAGAGGCCCCTTCTTATAAGAGCAATTCACAGGTGAAATAATTACATTTTGAGGCACAGAACTCTATCAGTGTTCAGCCAGACAGGGGCATGTTCAAGGGGAATTTCCTGTGTTTCTGGACATGCTGAATTGGGTATTTCAAGTTCATTTCATCTCAATGATTCCATGTATTAAGTACTAACAATTAAGCCCTTACTCACACATTATCGATTTTCAGGATGAGTGTATGATTTAGGACCCAAATAAGTGGGTAGTCTATGTATTTAAGGGTTTCCCTGGTGGCTCCATCTATGAGGTCGCAAAGGATCGGACGCGACTGAAGTGACTTAGCAGCAGCAGCAGCAGCAGCTGGTGGCTCAGATGGTAAAGAATCCACCTGCAGTGCAGGAGACCTGGGTTCAATCCCTGGATCGGGAAGATCCCCTGGAGGAGGGTATGGCAAGCCCACTCCAGTATTCTCACCTGGAGAATCAACATGGACAGACAAACCTGGCAGGCTACAGTCCATGGGGTTGCAGAGTCAGGCATGACTGGGGGACTGTTTTTCTTTTTTTTTTTAATTTATTTAGAGGTGGGAAGGAGAAGGCAATGGCACCCCACTCCAGTACTCTTGCCTGGAAAATCCCATGGATGGAGGAGCCTGGTGGGCTGCAGTCCATGGGGTCACTAGGAGTCAGACATGACTGAATGACTTCACTTTCACTTTTCACTCTCATGCATTGGAGAAGGAAATGGCAACCCACTCCAGTGTTCTTGCCTGGAGAATCCCAGGGACGGGGGAGCCTGGTGGGCTGTCGTCTCTGGGGTCGCACAGAGTCGGACACGACTGAAGCGATTTAGCAGCAGCAGCAGAGGTGGGGGAAAATCACTGTAAACCAGAACGGTCAAGGAAGACGATAGCATTTGAACATATGGTTGAGGTAGACCTTGAAAAAATGGGTAAGAGTTGGATGCAGAATGTACAGGCAAGAACAAGGGACAATGGGGGTGGTACATGAGGCTGGGTGAGGTTGGGAGCTTTGAAGCTGGTTTCAGATCATGGAGGTCACTGAAGGTGGGCAAAGAGGACTGGATATTATCATAGACATATTTGAGAGCTCAAAGTTTTAGGGCATGGGAGCAGCATGATGCAACAGAATTTAGGGAAGAGGAATCTTGCAGCAGATAGTGGGATGGATTGGAGTGGGGCAGCTGGGGCTACTGACACCAGGTGGAAGGGGCTGTGGCAGAGCTAGAAGAGGGAAGCGAGGAGTTTCAGTGAGGTTGATCTGAGGCCAGCAAGACAGAAAAAGAGAGTTTTAATACAAAGCAGTTGGTGCCATCAATATATAAATATCACCAAGTGTAATAAGTAAATAGCTGTTAATGGTAGAAGGTGAAGATTAAAACAAAAATAGGTGGTGTGCAGGAGAATGGTTCTAAGTTCACATTCCAGCTGTCAGCTCTTCTCTGCAGGCTCTGGGGAGCTTTCAAAGCTCTGTCATGGCTAACGTTTCTATGGAAAACTCAATGCTAAGAAGAAATCGTAAAAGCAAATGGTCTTGATTTTTTTTTGCAAGTGCTGAAATTAGTCTTTTGGATTTCAGTCTGCGTTCACTGGGTAACAGTACTATCTCACAGATCACTTCTCTGCAGTATCTCAGGAAAGAAACTTGTCTGCAGAATTCTGGGCTATTTTCTCTTAGATTTTGACCCTAAGAGAAAGAGTGATTCAAATAAACACAAGGCAAAGTGCCAGCTTACTTTGCCATCTGACTGTGCGTGCACAAATATGAAAATAAAACTGAGGCCATCTAATGAAAAATGTTTTTTTAATAAATGAGGAAGAGTTTTTTTTTCTTTAATGTAAAGCAAAAGATGACACCGGAAAACTACTAGACCTAGTAAAACGATTTTTTAAGCCTATTATTTTATTTTTCAAAATATTTTTTATTTGCTCATTTGGCAGTGCTGGGTCTTAGTTGCAGCACATGGGATTTTCAGTCTTCATTGAGGCATGCAGGATCTAGTTCCCTGCCCAGGGATCGAACCCAGGCCCTTTGTAGTGGGAGCCCAGAGTCTTCGTCCCTGGACAACCAGGTAAGTCCCAACATTATTTTAAGAACGATTGTTTTCAGAGGCCATCTGTCTCCCAATTAGTTGAAATGAGTTATTTGGGGAAAAAAAAAAAAAAAGCAACTTTGCTTTTATAACAAAACAGACTATTCACAT
This sequence comes from Madoqua kirkii, assembly GCA_006408675.1. Classification (NCBI taxonomy): domain Eukaryota; kingdom Metazoa; phylum Chordata; class Mammalia; order Artiodactyla; family Bovidae; genus Madoqua; species Madoqua kirkii. Next base: position 48,098 of record SJYC01108146.1, read on the forward strand.
CAAGAGCATTAAGCAGGATTTAAAAAGTATTTTTGAATAAAGATCGTGGCATTTAATGTTCCAGCCACCTTTGAAATGATCTGGTCATTTTCCAGTAATATCATGTTATTGATCATTTTAACATTTTTACTGAATAGTGACCAATGTGCATTCAAAAGCATCACCCAAAGAAGTAAGTCATGAAGAAATAACAGGAAAGAAATCACTCAAGCCTTTCTCAAAGTCCTAGAAGACTTTGGGTTGTTAAAATTTTCTAACTTATTCCCTGTCCCAGAAAAAGATGCTTAGCAGGAGCAGGATCTACAGTTTTTTTGCAAAAGAGACCTCTGTACCTAAAAAGGAAATGTTACAGTCCAACATAAGATTTCAAAAAAAGAGAGAAGAATCTGAACAGAAATAAGTGTAACAGCCAGTGTTTCAGTTCTCAAAAACAAAAGCCGTCTAGTAGGATCAGGGTGGAGGATAACTGTGGAACTGGCGGCCTCTACGCATCATTTTATGGCCAAGGAAACAGAGAGGCTAGAAAAGTTGCATGGTTTCCACAGAAGAAAAGAAGCTTAGTGACAAGTCAAGTCTTCTGAGAGTCTCTGTTCATTGCCTGACTCTTACATGCCTTTCTGGAACACAGGCTTAATTGGCAGATGAGAGGCAGGTAAACTAGTTGACCTAGGAGAGCTTGCCATTTTGAAAGAAGCTTGACTATCAGAGAATGAAAAAGAAGATACCCATTGTGTTACTGAACTGGACCCTTGGATTCTTGAATCAAGAGAGATTGATAAGAGGCCATATGAGAAATTCGGGCAAGGCTTTACTGGGACTCATGCTGCAGCAAGAGAGAACAAAAACAAAAACCAGGCATCCTTGTTCATAGCACTACCTGAGGAGGGTGGGTGGTTCCTTAAAATGCGGTGAGGGCCGGGGCGGGTTGGTGGATCGGGCGGCAAAGGGTGGTTTGGGTGGTCTGCCCGCTCCCTTGGTGGTGCTGTGTGCCTGGATCATGCATGGTTCCCTGCTTTTGCTCCTGGCACCTCGGAAGTGGCACTCGGCCTTTTTGCGTCTTATTGTTCATAACTGTCCCGGCCATGCGTGCATGCAGGTTTTTCCAGTCCCTCATTATTTCTTTGCATTCTGTTGCTCTAGGAGATGTTTGTCCAGGACATTTGACCCTCCAGTAAAGGGCCCCAGGTCGCATCCTGTCTCAATTAGGTGACAAAATGATAAAGTATAACAAATGTGGGGGGTTAGGAGTTCTCATATGATGTTGGGAGAAGTGTCCTTTGGGCAGTCATTTCTGGGTGTAAGTTGGTCCTCTCTGGTTAAAGAATTACATTTTGTGAAATCCAGCAATTCCTTGTCTACTAAGATCCTTTAGAGAAACTCCCACATAACAGGAAAACATATACAAAATGGTCATTCCAGGGAAAAACTGGAAACAGCCTAAAGATCATCTAGTGGCAGAATAAATACATTGTGATACATAAAAATAGCAAATGATAAATATGTGATGCCAATTATATGCAGTTAACAAACATACAAAATAACATTATATAATAGACATAGAGACACATGCCTTTGGTAAAAGTATAAAAAATGTGCAGACAAAATATGCCAATTTTAGACTAGCAATAACTTCTAAGAAATTAGGGAAAGGAATGGAAGCTGAAAAGGTATTCAAGGAACATCAAATATATATATTACATTTAATTTCCTTTTAAAACACTGAAGCAAAAATGGCATTTGTTGTATCCAGGTGGTATGTATGCACCTTCCTAATGTATTAAATTAAAACATTAAAATCTATTTGTTTGGAATGCTTTTCAAGATATTTTTTAAAAAGAAACAAGCATTTTATTAGTATAGTCAAATAGAATTAATGTCTGTCAGTTTTTCGGTTTTTTAAATTCAGATTCATTTAATTTTCTTGAGTAAGGCAAATCTATACTACTTCAAAACAAAGCCTCGTCAAGATAAACATTTTGATGATGGCAATCTGGATATACAAACACAGATATCCTTCAAGAAAGGTACTTATTATCTGGGGAAGGGATTGTGACTCCCACCCCCAAACTCAGCTGCCCCCTAAGGCACCGCTGGGACCCACTTCCTGGTGACCACCTTCTTCATTTGAGGACTGGTTAATGACTCCTGGTCTTCCGGTTCAAACAGAACAAGGGACAGCTCTTCCCTTCATGAATGGGGGGAGGGTTGACCCTAGGTCTGGTCTGTTGTGTAACCAGAAATTGCCACACTTTCACAAAGCACTGCTTAAATATTTTGGTGGGACAGCCTCCACTTAAAAAGTTTTTTGAGGAGGGCAGGGGGATTAGTCAACCAACTGCTAAAGCTCAGTTACTCCGCTTGTTAAGAGTTAACTTCACATCTGGATCTAGTCAGTGTGAGGCTGAGTGCAAAACCAACAGAAACCAAGGAATACCACAGCCAGAGGGGCAGACACCACCAGCGCCTGCCCTTTGTCATACTATAAATACAACTGTCACTGCAAGCTCAACAGGTAAAAAACCAGCATCAACCAAGTCCGTATCTCCCCTCATCTACCAATGAGTCTTTTCTCTGACTGCCATCCTCTGTTAATACAAACATTTCCAGTCACTTAGATTTGTGAAGTTTTGATCTCCATCATTTTGGATTCCTCCAGGACCACACCTCTGTATCCAGTTAGCCACGCAGGCGTGATGTTTTGTGTGTGTAAGTATCTCTCTTGCTTATTAATGCATCTTCATTGTCTTTTTTTTTATTCACATAGTCACCACCACTCCACTCTGGTGCAGTCTCTCAGCTGGGCTGTACTGATGGCTAGTCCTGCATCAGTTTTTTTCCTTCTTGCAATTTAACTTCATTTTTTTCTCCTCCTCTGAATTCCCATATCAAATATCTTTATTTGTACTCTCCTTTGAGCCTTTAGCAAATGCTACTCCAGTCACTACTTATGTTTCTATTGTTGTCTTGATTTAAAAAGAAAAAAAAAGTTAGCAGTTGGGAAACTCAGATTTCAACTTTAGTTCCTAAATAGTAAATGAAAGAAGTAACCCCGGAAGGCTGAAGACAGCAGTGTGGAGAGTTAGAGCTGTTGAAAGTCTGCTGATTTTCCAGGTGTTTAATTCCAAGCTAGGATTTTTTTTTCCCTAGAGACTTTGACAGTCTAAAAATTGAGAGCTTTCAAGGAGGTGGAATTTGACCATTGTCTAACATACAGTAGGTGTTCAAAAAAGACAATGACAGTAGATATCTATTTGGTTCTGGACAAGTGCTGACATCAACAAATAGGGTCTGCCTACTACACATAAAGATTATCATATGATCTCTACAGTTTCTAAGCCATGTCAGTAAAACCAGCTGGCTGGGGAAGGCTTCTGAAATCAGCTGGCTCTGGCTGCTATAACAAAATACCATAGACTAGGAGGTTTAAACAACAAACGTTTGTTTCTCACGCTTCTTGAGGCTGGGAAATTCAAGATCAAGGTGCCAGCTGATTTGGTTCCTGACGAGAGGCCTCTTCCTGGTTGACAGACAGCCATCTTCTCATTAGGTCCTCACGTGGCCCTTCCATGGAACATGCATGCTGGGAGGGGCTGGGAGACAGGGAGAGATTTCCTGCAGCTTCCTTTTCAGCAGGGCATTAATCCCATCATGAGCTGTTATTGTTCAGTCACTTAGTCATGTTGACTTTTTTCAACCCCATGGACTGCAACACACCAGGCTTCCCTGTCCTTCATCAATTCCCGAAGCTTGTGCAAACTCATGTCCGTTGAGTCGGTGATGCCATCCAACCATCTCAACCTCTGTTGTCCCCTTCTCCTCCTGCCTTCAATCTTTCCCAGCATCAAGGTCTTTTCCAGTGAGTTGGCTCTTCACATTAGGTGGCCAAAGTAGTGGAATTTAGCCTCAGCATCAGTCCCTCCAATGAATATTCAGGACTGATTTCCTTTAGGATTGACTGGTTGGATCTCCTTAGAGTCCAAGGGACTCTCAAGAGTCTTCTCCAACACCACAGTTCAAAAGCATCAATTCTTTGGTGCTTGGCTTTCTTTATAGTCCAACACTCACATCCATACACTGCTACTAGAAAAACCATAGCTTTGACTAGACGGACCTTTGTTGACAAAGTAATGTCTCTGCTTTTTAACATGCTATCTAGGTTTGTCATAGCATTTCTTCCAAGGAACAAGTGTCTTTTAATCTCATGGCTGAGGTCACCATCTGCAGTGATTTTGGAGCCCGAGAAAATAAAGTCTGTCACTGTTCCCATCATGACAGCCCCACCTAATTTAACTCTAATGTCCTCCTTGCTTCCAGGTTGCTCAGTGGTAAAGAATCTGTCTGCCAATGCAGGAGACCCAAGAGATGCCGATGGATCCCTGTGTTGAGAAGATCCCCTGGAGTAGGAAATGGCAACTCACTCCAGAATTCTTGGCTGGAAAATCCCATGGACAGTGGAGTCTGGAGACATGACTGAGCATGGGCATGAATTTCCCCCTTAAAAGCCCCACCTCCAAATATCTCTATTCCATCACATTGGGCTCCAACAAATGAATTTGGGGTATTGGACGGGAAGGACCCATTCAGTTCATGGCACCTTTTTTCATTTTTCTAAAATGTCTGTAAGCATGTTGGAGTGTCACCGTTATTTTACCAGATCTCATCTTCTATAGTTTGGGGAGAATTTACTATTGATGAAGACCACATAAGGCAGAGTTGAAGCTTAAGGCAGGAACCTCCCACTGGTCAGCCACAAGGCCCAGTGGGGGAGGGGAGGGAAGGCAAGACAGTCACTACAAAAACACTGTCTAATGTTCTGTCATTTTAAACTCTGAATGTTTAGCATTAGGTTTCACAAAGCCCTCAGCCCTTCTCCCCACTCCAAGTGTTACACACACTCTAGTGGTGTTTATTTAAATTATCTTAAGGTGAATTTAAATTGTTTTTACTTTGAGAGTGAATTCTACAGACACTTGAAAGAATTAAGGACATTCTTAGCAGCAAAATTAAACAAAAGAGACAGAGTTAGGAATTTATCTTCTGCAAACTATAATGTTAACTTCAAGTGTCTTTTTTAAATGTGGCGAATTAAGCTCTTCTGAATGTCTGGAGTTTATATCTTCTCAAATATCTGTTAATTAGTATAAACTTGAGCCCTAAAATAATGTTTCCTTGAAATTACGTGAGGTGCTTTGCAAAAAAGAAAGAAAGCAGTTAGCTGCCTCTAGCTAGAAATGCTTTGGAGAAAAGGATCTGTCCAGTAGGTGAAGAGCCCTTTTCAATAACCAGCAAAACCTTTGATGACAAAATTTTTGAAAATGTAGCCCCAATTTTCATGCAAATCCATTCCAACCTTACCAAACATATACCTAGGATGGTAAACTTCTCATGGGCCAGAAGATCTGAGCTCACTTTAATTTTGTAACTTTTACATTAATTGGTTTGTAGACAAATTTACAAATACCACTTTTAAATCTAAATAACTTTTTCCGTTTTCATTCTATTTTAACATTAGTAGGAATTTTTTCTAGTTCTTCTATTTAGTGCTTCTCTATGATAATATAGATTTAATTCAACTAAGCCTGGGTATCCACTCTGTGGCAGGGTCTTAACCAGTTTTATAGTATTTGGCCTCAAAAATTAGGTTTTGGAATTTGACTCTTGCTAACTTCCCTTGATTGAGTTGTTCCATCCCCTTAAAAAATCCCCAGGATATGGTGGCCAAGAGCCCACAAAGGGAAGAGGTCACACTTCCCCTCTCCTCCTCCTCTGTAACCTCACACCAGGAGGGCACTGGCACTGATTCTTCTCCTGTGATGTCTCTATCAATCAGGTTTCATTGGTGCCTCTGATGACGGTTCTACTTCAGAACATTAAAAAAAAAAAAAAACAAAAAAAACAAAACAAAACAGAAGAGCTGATATAAAAGTACTATTTCCAGGTAATTTTCATTTATTCCTCAAAGAGATTTTGGGTCTCTATGATTTGTGGCTCCTAAAAAAAAAATCATCTGTTGTTCTAGTTTAACAGCCCTTTAATTTTTTCCACTGCTTGTACGCACGGTACTTGCAGATAGTAGATGGACAGATAGATGAGCTGTGCTCAGGCGTGTCTGACTGTTGTGACTGTAGCCCACCAGGCTTCTCTGTCCATGGAATTTTCCAGATAAGAATACTGAAGTGGGTTGCCATTTCCTTCTCCAGGAAATCTACCCAACCCAGGGATTGAACCCATGTTTCTTGAGTCTCCTACATTGGCAGGTGGATACTTTGCCACAGCACCACCTGGGCAGTCCTGATAAATATGTGTCATATGCATCTATGATTAACTTCAACAATTGATCCAAAATTAATGTCTTGGTGCATCCCCATCACTTGCCTCCCTCAAACTGGGGTCCTGAAACCAATTTCTTGCCAGTCCCTGAGTCTTTGATGCCAACAAACCCTATAGTAAAGGGAAACTTAAGGAAAACCCCATATCTGACAAATGATGACACTTTTAAACAGCACCTGGTCTTGACAGAGAGTTAAACCTTGGTAGTAGACCTCTATGTAAAGTAGTAAGTGCATGCATTACAACATCTCTCCCCCAAGAGCAGCAGCATCACAAAAGTATATATAACATTAGCATAGAATTCAGAGGGCGGGTGGGCAACTGGGATGTCTCTGAGAAGGAAAAACACAATGGCTTTCAATGCAAGGTCATTCATTCCAACCAGCCAACCAGTTCAACTGCCAGCAATAGTCTCATGAAACAAAATGAAATTATGCATTTGTCCTTCCTGAGAGCTGCCCATCATGGACAGGACCCGGGAAAAAGCCCTTTGTAAACAGCGGGTCATTGTGAAGCGGTTCTAGGAATGGCAGTAGGGCACAAAAATTAATGTTTTAATCGCTCTGCTGTCTAGGGACCAGGGCGAAAGAGAGGGGGGTCAGGAAAAACCCAAGCTGCATAAAAAACCCAAGCTGCATAAATAAAGGTAGAAGAAGGACAGGTTATACCTCCTAACAGAAAAAGAGAAAACAGTCCCAAACCCATCCTTTATGGCAGGTGTTGAGATGAATGTAGCATCAAGAAAATACTCTCTCAGGGCAGAATGTGATATTGGTTTCCACTTGGTGGCTTGGAAGAAGAGAGCTTTGATGGAATTCACTGTGCTATGTCCTTCTCCGTTCAGTTCAGTCCAGTTCAGTTCAGTCGGTCCAGTCGTGTCCAACTCTCTGCAACCCCATGAATTGCAGCACGCCAGGCCTCCCTGTCCATCACCAACTCCTGGAGTTCACGTCCATCGAGTTGGTGATACCATCCAGCTATCT
>SJYC01108147.1:0-57071 GCA_006408675.1 Madoqua kirkii
TGGATCTCCTTGCAGTCCAAGGGACTCTCAAGAGTCTTCTCCAACACCACAGTTCAAAAGCATCAGTTCTTCAGTGCTCAGCCTTCTTCACAGTCCAACTCTCACATCCATACATGACCACTGGAAAAACCTGTTAGCAGCTTCTAAATGACAACAGGCAAAGCTGTAAGTATCAGAGGAGAAGCCAAAGAGAAGTGGGCAACATGGTTAGCTGCTTGGGGAAAAGAGGCCAGGATGGGACCTTCCGGAGAATCATCCCGCTTCTTAGGATGAGACTGAGAGAGCCCCGTGTTTACGTGGAGAGGGGGAGATGAGTTGGGAACCATGACAAAACCATGCCCTGCAAAGAGTCTCTGTGAAAGAAGCGCCATCGCAACTAGTGAAACGGGTCAGAGGCAGGAAGGATGTGCCCAGAGCTGAACCAGTGGGGGTTCAGCTTGTGGACAACCTGTCAGCCTGCCTGTTGTTTGATTAAACGCAAAGCAGTTACTGGACTTCTCTCTTAGTCAGTTCCCAAGCACAATCTCTCTGACATGTCTTTTGTGGTGGAAACCATGCTACATGTTGAGGAGAGATAGAAAGAAAGGGATAGAAACCATGACCTGGGCCTGCCAGTCAGCAAAAGACAGTTCCATTTTGCTTTTGCCTGATTTTATGCAAATCTTTCAGTTCAAAAGGCCAGCTAGATCTAATAAACCAAGGCAAAGAACTCAGAGTGGGTTGGGAAGAGTTTATTCTATTCACCTAGGCGACATGGTGATATTCATGAAAATGTTGTTTACATGTTTAGTTTCACAAAAGAATGGTTCAAAAACTAGACAGCTGAATGGAGGAGAAGACAACAGACGGAATTTTAGGCAAAAAAACAGGCTCATTTTTGTCATCTAAATTATTACCTGTATTAGCCAAGACTAAGTCCCTTTTATTGTTGAGCTCCTACATAGATAGAATTTAGTTAAGGTAGCACAAAATATTCAGAACAGAGAAATATGTCTTATTGTCCTAAAAGTGGTCTGTCCAGTCGTGCTGCTTTTAAAAGTTGTAGAGAATCACACTCTGTGAGTTCAAATACTTCCTTTTATGCTGAATAAATAAACTTGCTTCCAAGTCAGGATGAGCAGGCAGTTCCAAATACTGAACACTTAATGACATTCAGCATGAAGTCCTGGATGTGATCTGTAACATCAGGGGTTAGTACATTCTGAACCTTTACAAAAGGGCAAAAATTTCTCATGTAGTTTTTGCTATAAGTGTGTTCATATGTCCATAATATTCTCTAGTTTTATATACACATACATACATACACATACACACACACACACACACGCGCGCATACCTTGCTGTATCAGTTAGTAAAACATCCAGGATTCTTTCTCAAGTGTCCTGGGGCATCCAGAGTTCAGCTCCAGGGCATCAGGTAACGGGAGGTGGGATGAAGCTTGAAGAAGTCAAATGTTACCCATTTCACATTGTTGCCAGAGGGCCTGCCTGAGTTCCTCAGAGGAGAGTAACGTCAGGGACCCTTAGCACCCAGTGCCTGCAGCCTGACCCCCCCCCCCCCCACATCACGGAGGAGGAAACGGAGGTCCATGGCGTCTGGAAGATGAGTGATCTGGCCCTCTTGGTTTTGTGCTCCGCTCCCTCCCCATCCAGTATAATAGTTTTTCTTAATGAGGAAAAGAAAGAAATCAGATAGCCTAGATATTTTGCCCAAGGTCATTCAGGGCTTCTGTCCAAATTCAAAACATTGCTGGCTCGGGAACCCATCTGGAACCTTCTCGACTAATGACATGGAGGCAAAGGTCTTCTCTAGAATTAAGCGCTGCCTCTGCAGAGAAAATTTCCTACGAAGACTTGTGGTTTAGTTTTGTTTGAGCTGGAAGAAGAGGGATCAGAGAAAAGAATGGATTGAACTTTGAACTGTTTTCAAGGTCAAGCTAGGGAACTGAGGTGCAAAGAGGCTGTTACTATTGTGGGTGGATCTCAAAGGGTTTGATTAAGGCCTCGTGCTGTTTAAATACTCTGTGTTATAGCTGGCAATCCGGGGTTTTAGCTGTCCGGGAAGCAAATACGGCCTGGGCAGTCTCTTCCTTCATTTTTCTTGGTAGCTGAAGGGGGCCCATAGATATTTCATTTACCTTGTACTGTGCAGGCCCGTGAGTGTTTAAAAATAATTAAATTAGTTGCTGACATACAAAAAAGCTGGTTGGTTTCTCCAAAAATAAAAAAGTCTGGCCAGTGAGGCCCATATTCCCCTGCAGCCGCCAAGGGCTGGGAGCAGTGTGAGCCCGCTGCCTCCTCGCTTGGGGCACAAACCCCTGGCTGAGCCAGAGATGTCACCCTGCCTGTTCCGGCCTCACCTCCTTTTCCCTCCTTGGCTTCCTGCTTCCTGCCCCAGTGTCGCCAGCAGCTGGTGGCAAGGGCGCTCCTGACCCACCTCTGCCTTCGGACTTACCCTGCTGACCCTGCTGTGAGTCTCAAAGCCTGCCTTCTCCCAGGTGGCGTCAGCGAACAGGACGGTCTTGCAGGCCCGTGACGCCGGTGCTTACACTTTTCACTCTCCAATAGCACTCTTTTATTTTCCCGTGGTCTTTTCTCCTGGATCTTCTGCAGAGAGTAGTACGAATTTTAGGCCAGAGGATAGGCGACGTGGAGGGATTTGGGTACAGGTCCTGCCAGCCTAAGGGTTTGCTGTCTTTTCTTGAGAGTGGGACCACAAGATTGGAACACTGTAATTAGACGGTAGGGTGATGGAGCAGTTTACATCCTTCCCAAGAAAAGAGAGAAGGCCTCCCACCCCGACATCCATCTCCAGAGGTTCCCTCTAAGGAACCTCTCTCCAGACCAGCCTCGACTGGGAACAGGACACTCAAGCCCATCTGAGCCACCTGTGATGCCCACGGGGCCCCGGGCCTCCTGGCAAAATGTCAGGCACTGCTTAGGGAAGCAAACGCCTCCTCCGTCTCCTGCAGGTACAGCGCCAAGGTCGCACCTGGCTGGAGGGTGGCCGAGGTGAGGAAGGGCAGGGCTCCCGCAGCCCAGGGAGAAGGAGGGCTCCTGAGCTTACAGTTTTGCCCCAGCCTTTCCCCTGCCCCCACAGCTGGCCCTGGATGGGTTCTGTTCTGTGGTCATCAGACTGGCAGCTGGTTTAGTTCCGACAGCTTTTCCTTCTCCTTCTCCGAACTTCTAGTTTTAGGAAGTACTTAACAGGTCTTGTGTTTAAACGAGAACATGGCAGGGCCTGAGAACTCTCAGGAACAATAGGCAGGGGGCAATGACCTCCCTCAGGCTCCCCTAGCCTTTGTTCACAGCCCAGAAGGCACTACATGAACTTGGAAAAATCATATTGTCATGTGGGAGACTGCCAGGGAAGGGAGAGAGAGAATGGAAAAGTTTGGAAGTGAGTTCTTAAAGCAAATGTATCCCTGGCAATTTCTCTAGATTTATAGGAACACGAGACTTGAAGAGCTTCATTTCAAATTATATAATGTATGATCACTCTATACGCATGGATTCACAGTCCAGATTTAGATCCAAGGGGGGAAAAAAAAGTGATAGGTTAAACTGAGAGTGTGCAACTAAACACTTAAAAATAAAATGGATAATTTGCTTAAGTATGAACATTTTGATTCTATAGCGAAATCATTAGGTGCCAGAAATGATTTGCATGACACCAGAGCACGTATTCTGAGAGGCTGGTAAGTGCTGTACCTCTGCTCTCAAAGAGTTTGCAGTCTAACTGGGTTAAGAAGGCATGGATTTTGAGAAGGCGTGATAAAAATGTTTGCTAAACAGAGTCAGAAGGTTTAGGAATGGCATTTCTTAGCAAATATCAGTGCTATGAGTTTTTAGGACAAAGAGAAAATGAAATCCATCAAGAAAGGTTTTGCTAAATTTGACATTTACAATGTTTTACCTTCTACACGATGTCAATTTAGCGTTTGGCCGGACAAGGGCTATATCTTATTTCTAACACCTGGATCATGCTGACACAGAATAAGCGCTGAATTCATGCTTGCTGAATGGACAAGTGAATGAATGAATTCAGGTAAAGAAAGCAGACAGTTTCCACTGCTTTTAGGCATTCCTTGTGGGCTTACTTCCCAGGAGAAGCAGATACTTGTCAGAGTCACAAGCCTTCCCCCTATTTGCCAAGACAGCGCAAGTCTGGAATAGCAATTATGCGACTTATAGCCTTGGACCCTGGGCAAGTCCCTGCACCATCATCTGTCAAGGAAAATCCACTTCACAGGAGATCAGTTCAGTTCAGTTCAGTTTAATCGCTCAGTCGTGTCCGACTCTTTGCGACCCCATGTATCGATAGTGCAGACCAAGTTCATACCCAGGTGCTATGAGGACACGTATACAAATGAACCTGCTTTGTACAACGCATCCTAATTTGCACGTGAGAAAATTACACATTTGCCTGCCCTAAGAGACTTTTCAAATTACTTTTATTTCTTTTTATATGCAGCCCACATTGTTAAGCAGGAGACTAGAGTTTACCCCCTGGGTTGGGAAGATCCCCTGGAGGAAGAAATGGCAACCCACTCCAGTATTCTTGCCCAGAACATTCCATGGACAGAGGATCCTGGTGGGCCATAGTTCATTCGGTGGCAAAAAGAGTCGCACGTGACTGAGCACACACATTTTTACAAAAAATAAACTAAATAAAATAAATGTCATCCTTAGTAATGAAATAATCTCTTTTTAAATTTAAATAGAGTTGATTTACAACGTTTCAGATGCACACCAAAGTGACTCAATTATACATAGATATATCTATTCTTTTTCAGATTCTTTTCCATTATAGATTATTACAAGATGTTGAATATACCTACTTTTTCAAAACTTTGTTTTTTCTCTTTCCAACTTAAAAAAAAGTGTGTTCAGGGATAAAGGGGATTTTCTGGAGCAACATCCACTGGTATGGCAAGTCAGGAGAACCATCCCGAAGACTCTGGCTCTGGCTGGGAGGCCCTTGCTCGCCAGAGCAGACCCGTGGCTCCCAGCACACCCGGCAGCATCAGGGCGGAGTGGGTTAAGCCTCAAGGTCAATGCCAAGCAGCCTTCCGCTGGCAGCTGCCCCACTGTCTCGGTGCCCTGTGGCCCAGCTCTCCCCACCTTCTGCTTCGCTGGAAGCAGGCCATTGAAGGAAGTGAAGTAAAGAGCACGAGCTTATCAGTAAAGAGAGATTTAAGTGGACGGGTTCAAAATGCGGCAGTACAAAGTCCCCCTCTCTTCTCCTGCATGAGCTCCACTGTTAAGCTAGTTTGCTTCCCCTATGAAGTGTGTGTGTGTGGCGGGGGGGGGTGTTAAGGAATTTTGCAGCCACGAAAGATGACATTGCTCACTCAACTCAGAACGCTTGATTTCCAGGGACGTTCTCTTAGTCTGGGGAGCAGGGCTGTCTTTGGCCCTGCAGATGGAGGCAGGAAGCTAAAGGGGCTCTGCTGGGCAGGCAGACTTGGGTCGGGGGGAGTCTGTGTGGGGTGGTCTGGAGAATGCAGTGAGACGCTCCTGCCCTACTCCTTTCCCTGAAAGCTCCTAGGATTCAGATGATGCAAAAAAACAAACCATCCCCCCTCCCTAACCAAAATGCTTCTGTTTAAAAATCAAATGTATGGAAGGACGCACATGGTTTAGTTATTTGGGGGTAGGGGCAAGATAGAACACGTGCTGGGCAAGGGAAAGATCCATCAGGCACTTGGTTGGGAGGGAGCAAGGGTGGTGGTTAAAATGCAAGCTGTGGTTCCACCCTGTACTAACTGTGAGTAATTTCAGCCTAAGTATCTGTTTTCTCACTGTTCACAGGGGATAATAACAGTATCAGCTCACAAGGTCCTAGAAAGGATTAAACGTGATAATGTACAGTAAACCCTAGCAAGGTGGGTGGTGCACCGTGCATGCTCAACAAACAGGAGCCATTACTAGTAATAATGACATTACTACTAATGTATGGTAGAAAAATAATGATATATGTTTAGAACATTCTTGTGGGACTTCCCTGGTGGTCCAGAGGGTCAGAATCTGCCCACCAATGCAGGGGATGTGGGTTTGATCCCCGGTCTGGGATGATTCCACATGCCTCAGGGCAACTAAACGGGTGAGCTGCAGCTGCTGAAGCCCACACACCCTAGCGCCTGTGCTCTGCAAGAGAAGCCACCACAGAGAACAGCCCGTGCACCACAAGAGTAGCCCCTGCCCACCACAATGAGAGAGAGCCCGTGCACAGCCAAGACGACTCAGGGCAGCCAGAAAGAAATACATTCAGAAACAAACAGCATTATTGCTCAAGTCTAGCTGTTGTGATGGCCGAGTTAGGAAAACCGTCTCCCTGGGGGCTTCTGAGGACTCAGTCGTCAGACTGTACCTGGGCTGGCCGCTCCACGTTCAGACACAGAGACCATCCTACATGCCCACACAGCACTGGACTGCTCTCCGAGGGCACTGCCTGATGCGAGCTTATTTGCTCTTTATAGTAACTCTGTGAAGAGGTTTTACAGAAGAAATGAAAGCTCAGAGAGGTGCCCCAAGTCTGCCCGCTTACATACAGAGCCAGGACTAAGCCTCCCGCATTGCAGGCAGACTCTTTACCAGCTGAGCCACCAGGGGAGCCCAAGAATACTGGAGTGGGTAGCCCATCCCTTCTCCAGGGGATCTTTCTGATCCAGGCATTGCACTGGGGTCTCCTGCATTGCAGGTGGATTCTTCACCAGCTGAGCTACAAGGGAAGCCCAACATTTAGTTTCACTCACTACAGATTCTGTGCTTTTCTCAGCAGACCAGTGTTCAAAGTGAAAATTCCATGGCCCTAAATCCCTAAATTCCACAGATTCTGATTATTGGCCAGGAATTTTTTTCTAAGTGTTAGGCAGCTTGGAGAATTTCCAGCTCACAGCTTCTTTGTTATCTTTGATTTTTCCAAATGAACTAAAAATTGGAAACAGGAATTTAATGGAGAGAGGAGAGCGGTGGAAACAGGAGGCCAGTCTGAGCAGGAGGAGGCCTGCAGCCCAGGTAAGCCCCGGGGCCGTCAGCTTGCACCCAGAGCCTGGGAGGACCGGCTTCCATTGCGAGGCGCATCCCTGGGCCGGCCCTACTCCGTGCCCCCAAGCACACTCACACAGAGTCTCCTGGCATGCTCACGACCACCCTCTGATGCCATCCAGCTCCATTTTACAGGTGAGAAACCATGAGCACTCACTTAGACAAGGCCACCTCTTTGCTCAAAGCAGTTGGTGAAGTACCGTTGGTCCTACTCACAGAACTAATTCACTGCCTGGCTGAGGCAGGCAGCGAGGGTCGCAGACCTTTGGGCAAGGAGAAGGGCAGGGCTCCCTGGGACCCGGAGCACACTGTGGCTGCCTCTTTCCTGCCATCCCAAGAGCTGGGGTGGGCCGCATTCCTGCCCAAGAGTCATCCTCCCACCATGCTTGAGGCTGCATGCTTTCTGGTCTCTTCTAGAGCTTTCTGGAAGCAATGATTAGTGCCTTCATTTCTTCACCATCTTCAACTTTTTCTCGAGCTTCACATGCCCTAAATCTGCTAAAACTGATTTCATCCCTCACCCTACCCCAAATCTTCTCCCCTGTCTGGCGCCCTGTAAGTGCCTCTCAAATGTCACATCTCTCCCGTCACCACCTTCAGCCATCCTCACACTGGATCAGCTCTGTCGGGGTGGTTTTCTCCTTTTCTAGTTTTATCAACCTCCCCCAGGTCCTCTACGTGACAGCAAGAGAGATCTTTATAAACAGAAAGACATTCCCTTGCTTAAACCCTGCAGTGCCTCTGCTAATCCTGAATTGAAGACTGATGTCTACATGGAGGGACACAGGCTTTGGTGATACGGTCCTGCCGCTGCCCCTCTCCCCGCAGAATCCTCATCCCTCCCACCGGCCAACCGGGCCAGTTCTCCTTACCCTTCAGTGCAGCGCCACCTGGCCCAGGAGTCCTCCTCTGAACTCTCCTATGTGTGGACCCTGATAGCATTTACTCACCACATGATGACTATCGATTTTTTTTTTAATATCCTGAACTATGGAAAGTACCTTCTCCTTGAGGATAGGGACAGTGTCTTAGCTATCAGTATCTATTCTTCATCCCATACCTGGCATTTGGATAACACTTGGGCTCCAGAATCACTGCAGATGGTGCCTGCAGCCATGAAATTAAAAGACACTTGCTCCTTGGAAGAAAAGCTATGACCAACTGAGATAGTGTATCAAGAAGCAGAGACATTAATTTGCTGACAAAAGTCAGTCTAGTCAAAGCTATGGTTTTTCCTGTGGTCATGTATGGATGTGAGAGTTGGACTATAAAGAAGGCTGAGCACCAAAGAATTGATGCTTTTGAACTGTGGCGTTGGAGAAGATTCTTGAGAGTCCCTTGGACTGCAAGGAGATCAAACCAGTCAATCCTAAAGGAAATCAGTCTGGAATATTCATTGGAAAGACTGATGCTGAAGCTGAAGTTCCAATACTTTGGCCACCTGATGCGAAGAATTGACCCATTGGAAAAGTCCCTGATGCTGGGAAAGACTGAAGTCAGGAAGAAGAAGCGGGTGACAGAGGATGAGATGGTTGGATGGCATCACTGACTGAATGGACATGAATTTGAGCAAGTTCTGGGAGTTGGTGAAGGACAGGGAAGACTGGTTTGCTGCAGTAGATGGGGTTGCAAAGAGTTGGACACGCCGAAGCAACTGAACAACAACAGCAACCACCATAGATATGGGTTGGATGAATAAGTCACCCAGAAAGGCCATGAGGAGTAACCAGAAGCTCATCAGAGGACTTTGGAGCTCAGAGAACACAATGTTTTCCTCATTTAGGGGCCAACTTGGCCACAGAGATGGACTGAAATGGTCCAGGGGAAGCTCCTGAAAGCTAATGCCTGCTGAACTAGCCTCTTTGTAAACCTTGCTGTTATTTTCTCTTAATTTCTGTAGTGATCCTACAAGGTAGAGACTGTTCTTGCTCTCACTTTACAGATGAGGGAACCAAGGCTCAGAGAAGTTAAAGAATTTGCTGAAAGTCACAAGGTAGTGATCCTAAGATTCAAACCTTAGTCTATGTGCCTTTCTCTATGTTACAATTTAGTTCCACAGCTTGCTCCTGCAGCTGCCTCACTCTATTACACATGTGGAATATTTAGGGAGTTCTTATGACTCCACATGCAGAGATAAAACTAGGCAACAGCTTGTAGGAAGGACAAATTTCCCACCAGACTTGGCACACTCATGCTAAGAATCTGGATATATTTGTTTAGCATCTAACTGGACTCAAGATTCTATAATCCCGGAATTTGAGAGCTGGAAAGGACCTGAGAAACCCTTTTATCCAGGTCCATCCTTTGACACATGAAGGGGCCAGTGCTCTGCCCAAGGTCATCCTTGAGTCTCCTGATCCTCCGGCCAAGCCGGGTGTGCTTTGCCATTCTGGTGCTTGACTGTGTGTATTCATAATAAAACAGCCCTCTAAAAATTTCAAACCGCACTTGTCAGAGAAAGAATTTCAACTCCTCAATGGCCAGATGTCATTGCATCAGTGGGCCTGGACTGGCTGGAACCAGGAAGTTCAGAGGAAAGCAGGACTTTGGGTGAAATGGGGTTTCTATAGTGAGGGCGGCCCAGGGGTGGGGCGAGTTGGAATTCTTTCCCCAGACAAACTTCCTTTGCACAAACATCAAGGAAAACAAGATGGGACTTCAGCAAGCTTTGTTGAACACATACCTGCTAGTAGGAACTGGAGAAGTGGTCCTCAGGTACTTGTAATCCAAAAGGGAGATAGACATGAGCGCAGCAATTAGATGCGATAAAAAATCTAAGGGGAAAATACTCAGAGGAGGGCACCAAGGGCTTTGCCTTGGAAGTCAGGGAAGGCTTCCTCCAAGAAGTGGCCCCAGCTGGGCTTTCAAGGAAAAACAGAAGACCAGGCAGTTCATTTCAGAGGGAAGAGCAAAGCTGGAGGGGCTGAGAGTTAGTAATGAGAGTGCAAATGAGAGCAGCGCTGCTCAGAGTGAGGAGTGTGTACCAGGGTCACGTGAGGCAAGTGCTAGAAACCTAATCATTGGGCCCCACACCTGAACCCACTGGGCCAGAACCACTGGGATGGGCCCGGCAATCTGCAGCGCCGGTGATTCTGACATTCCCTAGACGTTAAGGCCCATTGAATTAGAGCGTTCCTAGTTGGAAGCCAGGGCATCCTTGCTCCTGCGGTGGGGCTTTGGGGCAGAGACAGGTGCAGACAGAGCGTGGGTGCCGGCCCTCAGGCTCCCTTCCAAAACACCCCTCGTGCTCCGGTCCTTCTCAGACTCAATCAAGCATCATACAGCACTGTGTACTTTCTGGAGGTTTCGCCCTCTCATCTGTGAGGCCCCAGAGGGCCCGGCTTCCATGTGATTCTAGGTGCTGACCGCGTCACTCTAAGCATCACAGCCATGTCTCCTGGGGACCTGGCATGCCTGCCAGGGCCCTGCGAGTGTTCCTTCTCAGAAGTTTCACTTTTTCTGTGTCCTAAATGACTCAGACGCCATTCTCCCACGTGGACCTTCCCAAACACCTCATCTGAAAGTGGCACACGCCCCTGTTTCACCCACTCCCTGTACCCCAGTCTTGCTTTTGTTTTCTCCACCAAGTGAATCAACAGCTATCCTATGTTTTCCTTTTTGTTTCTTGTCAGTCCTCCCAGACACCAGTAAAATGTGAAGTTCATGAAGACAGCAGCTTGTGTGGTTTTTATCTCGTTGCTGAAGTCTCCATGCGAAGACATAGCCTGGCACAGAAGACGTGCCCTATGCATCCAATGAATGAACGGTTTACTCCATGCGGTTCTGCACATGTAGCTCCAGTTATATTGATTAAGCCAGGAATGAGTCCCTAATTCAGGGCCAGCTTCCCACCTGGGCCAATGGCCTTGGAGGGGGTCTGGCATGAGAGGCATGCTGACAGGCTGACCCCATCAGACCCCGCTGTGAGACACGGGGGGGACGCTACACGGGATGGGACCGAAGAAAAGAGCCACGAGACAAGGCCGCAGAAGCTCAAGGCAGGGGAGCAGCAGGAGTGGAGACAGGGAAAAGCTGCGTCATCTTCACGGTGGAGAAACATTGATTATCGAGTCTGATAATCCCAGAGAAGGACTCGCGAAACGCAGGGTGAGATGGGGTAGGGAGGGGGTTGGGGTAGAGCTACTCTTCTATCCTGGGTGATGTCCTAGGTGGCTTCGCAGGCTGGCTCTGTGGCCTTCTTTCGTTCTCTGCACATCCTCGAAACAGCTTTCCATCAGGTAAGATAACCAGCGGGTCCCTGGCTCCTTCACAAAGGCAGCTGCTGCTCAGCCCAGCCCCTGGCCGGGAGGGACTGCTAGTGACCCAGCCGGCCTGGCCCTCCCTCCCGGGGAAGGCACCTGCCCGGGGTAAAGTGCCGAGGGCCAGGCTCTGGGGAGTGTCCTTGCCCCTCCCTGGAGGCAAGGCCCAGCTGAACTGCTCCCTCAGGGTGGCAATATGGAGAGGGACCTCGGGCAATTGCACTTTAAACAGGCTCTTTCCCTTTATGACTGTGCAGGGAGAAGGTCAGGTAGAGGCCTTGTTGCTCAGCCAAGTGTGCAAACAAAATCCCATGTTTGCTGTTCCAGGGTGTCCTTGGAGCGGCTCCTCTGAGGCAGGCTGGGGGGTGAGGCGTGGGGTGCCAGCGGTGGATGGTGTGGGGCAAGGGGCGTCACCCCTGCCCCCATCCCCACTCGCTTGTTACCTGATCCATCACAGGGCCTGGGCCCTCCCCTCTGCCTGCTGGTTACCTTCCTGCGTCATTTCCCAAGGACATCTGTGGAAATCTGCCCGTCCACCCCGACGAAAGCCCAGTTTTTCTAGAATTGCAGAGCAACTCTGAAAACATTTTATTTTGGCTCTGCTTAACACTGAGATTGTTGAGGCTCTTATCTTTTTCTTAAATGGAAAACATTCTGAACAGATGGCATGATAACAAAAGCTCATTTGTTCTGTGAATATTTATGAAGTTCCACTAAGTGTCAGGCACTGGACCAGAAGTGGAGGAAAGAGCAGGGATAAGACAGAAACTCCTTCCCTCCCTGAGCCTCTGTCAATGGGAGAGGCAGGTAGTAAACAGATAATGATAAACAGGAGGAGATCATGAAAGAAGTATAAGATTCTACTGGGGCTTATCACAGTGGAGGCTGACCTAGGCGGGGAGTCGGAAGAAACTTTATTGAAGAATGAGCAGGTATTTTAGCCTACTAAAGAGGGTGTAGAAAGAGGGTGTGGAAACACAGAGGAACGCATTTGTAGGTCAGGAGACACACGGAGAGAGAGAGAGGAGATAGGTGTAAAAAAAGAAGTCCAGTATGGCTGAATTGAAGACAGGAAGATGGAAGCAGTGAGAGACATTAAATACATTTTGAGGAAAAACAGAACAAGCTTTGCTCTTCACACCCTCCAGAATCCAGCATTCAACAATCAAATAAGCTTCCCTTTCCCCAGCTCTGCATGACAAATGGTTTCACCAGTTCAGAGCAAACAGACAGACAGCTGACCGTACTCTGAGTGTCTGTCACTGTCCACAGTTCATCCAGAAAAGCTGGCCATGTAGTCTGTCCCGAAGGCAAGTTCCCCTGTCCAAGGAGGGGTGCCTGACCCCAGAGAGGCCAGTGTTTATTCTCGTCAGTAGGCTACGCAATGGCCTATTTCAAAAGCTCTGTGAAACAGGCAGCCTGTGCTACATGGTCATGCATGAACCAATAAGAGTCTGAATTCTTGTTTAAAGGGGCTGTTGAACAAGAAGCATCACAGAAACCTGGTCAATAGCCGCAGAAGCGGGAGAAACAGAGGCAGGGAGTTGCTGAGACAGCGCAAAGCTGAAACCCTTGCGTGTGAAGCTGCAAGCCTGCCGCCCTGTCCTCTGGGCCCCAAAGACAGCTCCGCCTCCGTGAGGCTCGGCTGTGCTGTCGAGGGTCCTGTCTTCCCGTCTCTCCACAGATCCCTTACAACGAACCTGACTCACCTCCTGGGTCCTGCTTCTTACTGCTGGAGAGCTAGACTCCACAAAGCGGGCTTTGACACCTGACATCTGGCTACATTTTCACTTTTACACCAATTGCTTGGGTTACAGCCTTAGAATCAAAGTTTTTTGGGGCTTTTCCATTTTCTGCCAGTTTTCTTCTACTCATGTTTTGAGTATTAGATTAACTCACTGTTTAAGCAAATACAATTTATTTTCTCAGTACGGAGAAGAGAGAAAGCTGTGTGTGAAGGATGTTAGCCCTTACTTTCCAAAAGTGGCAACCCAGTTCAGCATTCTTGCCTGGAGAATCCTACAGACAGAGGAGCCTGGTGGGCTACAGGCCAGGGGGTCGCAAAGAGCTGGGCACAGAAGTGACTTAGACCACATGCATGCACGCAGGAGACAGACTGAGTAGCTGAACCCAGTCTCTTCCCTTCTTTCTTCATCGTTTTCACTACACTGTGCTGCCTCTTTCATTAAATATATATCAGACAGTGTCTACTATGGGGAGGTATATCATTTAAGTTGAAATCATTCTCAAGAGGTTTGTGGTCGAGGTGAGGAATCAGACAGGAGCATTAATGATGATAAACTGAGTGGCAAGTGATATTCTAGAGGTGTGCCCGGTGTCTTGAGAGCACAGAGGAGGGGCCGCTCCATCAGACTTCAAGGGCTGCCCGGTGATAGCCAAGGACAATGTCTTAGGAAAGATGACCTTTGACCTGAGTTCAAAGGATAAGCTGCAATTCAGCAGATAAAGGAGCAGGGAAAGGCTTTTTAGGTCAAGGGAACAGCATAGGGCTGACAAGGCATGACCGGTTTGGGGAATCACAAGCATGCTTTTATCAGTATGACTAAAGTAACTTCGAATGTTGTGTAGGGTTGCCACATAAGAAATACAGCTCACCCAGTTAATCTGAATTTCAGAGAAACAATAAATCCTTTTTGAGCATAAGTATGTGCCGTGCAGATTTAGCTGATATCTATGTTTTTATTTGCTAACTCTGGCAGCCCTAATGTTAGGGAATTGCAGAAAATAAGGCCAAGCTGGTATGCACAAGGCAGCCATGGAGTTTGTGCTTTCAGCCAAGGACTCACTCCAACTTTTTCCTGAAGGCCATCCGGTGCTCTCCAGGAATATGATGTATGGGGGTGCTTTGACCAGACATGCATTTTAGAAAAGTTCAGAGACTAGATCCGAATGAGCTGGGTAGGAAGCAAAAAGCCAATTAGATTGTGTGGAAGCTTTCTACTTTTGCCCTTAAACACATTTCCCCTTTCCTAGTAAGTCCCTGGCGTCCCAGTTAAAAACCGCTTTCACAGTCTCCTGTCATGCTGCGTGTGTGCAGTAGTCCTGAAAGGAAGCGCCATGTGCTACTTCTGAATTTTGCCACTGAAATGATTGGGCATCTGCGATCAGATCCCCTCCCTTAAACTAGAACCCGGATGTGTGGGAAGTCAGCTTTACCTAGGGGACAGGGACCATGCCTTAGGGTCTAGAGATGATGAAGCAAGAAGTAACAGGTTACAGAAGTAACCTGGGTCCCATGGTGACCTGTTGAAGCCCACCTGGACCCTCCCTCCTCAGCACTGTCATCTGAGAGAGAATACACTTCTACCCTATTTGAATCTCTGCAGTTTTCCATCTCTTTGTTTTGGCAATTTTATTTGTATCCTCTTACAAAAAGCATGTGTGAAGACTCAAGAAAAAAAAAAACATTTTCATTGAGACTTAATAAATTCTCAAAGTTCTAAGTCTGCTAACATTTTAGTTTTGCTTCACCATATTTTAATTATTGACGTTTTTTAACCATATTGTGAGGTTCTATTAGCTTTAATGCTTCGTGACTTTAATTGAAACTGGTAAGGTGGCGCTACTGGTAAAGAACCTGCCTGCCACTGCAGGAGATGTAAGAGATGCGGGCTCAATCCCTGGGTCAGGCAGATCCCCTGGAGGAGGAAATGGCAACCCACGCCAGTATTCTTGCCTGGGAAATCCCACGGACAGAGGAGCCTGGCAGGCTACAATCCAAAGGGTCACACAGAGTCAGACATGACTGAGCGACTTAGCACCAGAAACAGGGCAAGAGAGATGGAATTTACTTCAAAACTGTTCACTAGGGGGCTTCCCCGGGAGCTCAGTAGTAAGGAATCCACCTGCCAATGCAGGAGACAGGGGTACAAAAGACATGGATTGATCCCTGATCCGGGAAGATCCCATATACTATGGAGCAACTGAGCCCGTCCCCGCAGCTACTGAGCCCGTTTTCTAGAGCCCAGAGCCGCAGCTACTGAGCCCCCAGGCCGCGGCTACCGAAGCCAGTGCACCCCAGAGCCCATGCTCCGCACCCAGAGAAGCCACTGGAATAAGAAGTCTGCCTCTGCAATTAGAGAGTAGCCCCACTCAGCACAGCTAGAGAAAAGTCCTCTCAGCAGCAAAGACCCAGCACAGCCAAAAATAAACAAATAAAATTATTAAAGAAAAAGAAAACTTTTCAGGTTGGAAGGAAGAGCAAGGTATTTAGCTGAACTATTTCATAACTATTTTGTATTAGCATTACCCAGCCATGACCACTGTGGTAAAGAATGGGCTCCCATGCCCTTTTGGAAGTAGTGAAAAATTTCAAGATCAGAGCTTAGCACATGACCGTGAGCACAAGAGACGGTGAGGCTATGGCAGCTTGAAGTTCACGGGTGTAGAAATAGTGGTTCTCTATCAGTCCTCAAACATATTAAAATCAGAAAATAGCAAGTAAACAAAGGCCTTCTAGGCCATGGTTTAGCTCCCAATCATTTCAGTAGGGCAGGGTTGTTCTTTTTATTTAAAGAGTATGGAAAATGTGTATTTTAACCATGTATTTAAAATTGCTATATACCCAAAGCAATCTCTAGCTTCAGTGCAATCCCTATCAAAATCCCAAAGGCATTTTTCACAGAAATAGAACAAATAACCCCCAAATTTGTATGGAACTACAAAAGTCCCAAATAGTGAAAGCAATTTTGAGAAGAAAGATCAAAGCTGGAGGTAACACGTTCCTTGGTTTCAAAGTATATTACATATATATGCTCATCAAAACAGTAGGTAGAAACAAACACCTAGGTCAACACAATACAATATAGAGCCCAGAAATAAATCCACGCACATATGACACATATTTTATAACAAATGAGCCACAAGTATACAGTGGGAGAAAGTGGCACTGGGAAACCCGGCCATAGCCGCATGTAAAAGAAAACTGGACCGCAGTCTTATACCATGCATTATACACATATCTGTGTGTGTGTATGTGTGTGTGTGTGTGTGTGTGTGTGTGTATCAGTTCAGTTCAGTTGCTCAGTCATGTCCGACTCTTTGCGACCCCATGTGTATGTATAATGGAATATTATTCAGCCATAAAAAGAAGAAAATCTTGCCATTTGCAACAACATGGTTGGACCTAGAGGGCATTATGCTAGGTGAAATAAGCCAGAGAAAGATAAACATCATATGATGTCACTTACATGTGTAATCTAAAACAAACCCCCAAACAAACAATAAACAGCTAAACTCATAAATAGAGAAGAGAGTAGTAGTTGTCAGAGTTAGGGGTTGGTGAAATGGGCAAAGGAGGTCAAAAGTATAGCTTCCAGTTATGAACTAAATAACTCAGGAGGATATGATGTACAGCATGGTGACAGATGTTAACAATACCACATTGAAAGTTGCTAAGGGTACAAATCTTAAAATTTCTCATCACAACACAAAATATTTTATAACTATGTATGGTGATAGATGTTAATTAAACCTATTGGGTGATCATTTTACAATGAATACAAATACTGAATCATTATATTGTATATCCCAAACCAATATAATGTTATATGTCAACTAAACTTCAGTTAAATAAAAATAAAAATTGCTTCAAACAATTTTAACCATTTGTTTGTTTATATATAAATGGAAAGATATTTTTTCACATATAATTTTTAAAATTATACATAATTAACTGCCTACTCACCAAAAATGGCTTTCCATCTTTATGACCAACTTTTAGTCACTTTCATTAGCTTTTACTCAGCTGAAAATGACAGAAAACCATTAGGAAGTCAAGTACCTTCTAGTTAGTCTCTTGCTTTGCCATCCTCGATTGGGCCTCAATCCCATGGTCTGATATGACTGCTGAGATCCAGTCATCAAGTCAATGTTCCACGCAGCCTGATCTTTCTGGAAACTATACACATTTCCACTTTCATCCCCTTGGCTAAAACTTAGACATATGGCTACTTTTGTCTACAAGGGAAGTTGGTGTTTATTCTGTGACTATATATCTAGCTAAGAGCAGGCCATCTATTGCTAAAAACAAGAAGAAAACAGAAATAGGGGCCATTAGGAGTGGCAGCTAGGGACCTCAGGGGCTAGATGATATGAATTCAGGAGAAAGTGCTTTTTAAAATTATCCCATAATAATGATACTGACTCCCCTAAAAAGGTCAAGTGACTTTCACTTACTACTACAGGGCATAACATTGCCACTAGCCTTAATGGGGAATAACTGCCCAAAGAGAGGCGATGCTAGCTGGAGACAGGGAGAATGAACTTTCAGAACAGAATCAGGGCCGCTGTCTGGCCTGGTTAGCATCAGTGGGCAGACAGAGGACACACAGCTCCTCTACGGCAGTTCCCAGCACCAGCTGCTCAGGTCGCCTGATTCTTATCTCTTGGAATCAGGACAAATCATGTTTTGATGAGCTGAAATTTGGGCTATGGGAAATTTAAAGGAGCCTGCAGTTTAAAATCAGATGAGCACACTGGGGTAATAAAACACAGTGTCCAGAGACTGAGCGTCTGATCCTTCCTCATCTTGCTGAGCTCCCACCTCACATGGTGGGTCAGAGCTGTTATTTCATACCATAGAATTTATTCCATTGAAAATAAAGAAGAGTGGTCGGAAAAAAAAAAAAAAGCCTTCAGTTGCTAGTGGAAAGTGGCTTTTAAATGAAGCTTACGTTTCCCCAATTAAACTGTAAATTGGAAGTGATTCATTCATTTGTTTCACTAGGTCAAGCATTGCTTGGATGACTCTGCACACTGGCAGGTCTACAGTGATGACCTTGAAAAGCCTGGTGAATTCTGATAGATTTGCATGTGTCCATGGATCCTACGGACTCTACAGATTTCTTGGTTTTTCATTCAGCTGAGAGAGCATTGAGTTTGGAAGCTGGAGTTCAAGCAGCCCCCGTGTACTCTTGGGCAACTCTCTCAGTCATTTCGGAGCCCAGTGTGCTCAACTGCATGCTTTATGGTTGAGTTAGGTATGCGGTCTTAAGTCAAATTCCTGCAGTGGTTAGGCATGTAACACAAGTAAGCGAAGTGGACCTTGGCTTAAGAAAATCAGAAGCAAGGGTCTGCTTTGCTTTTCTCTGAACTCAGGTTTAAGGAAAACAAGAATGTAAGCCTAATGATCAATGGTCAGCATCACTCAGCTTCAAAACCAGAGGAGCTCCAGGGCGCAGTGGGAACTGGGGTCACCTGCAGACTCCAGGCCCCCCTCCCCCCCAGGTGGGGCTGCTATTGCTCGTCTTCAGTGAGGAATGTGCGCCAAGCGCCACTAGGTCGTCTGCATTTTCAACAAACTTGAGAAATATGGATTTTTTTGTGTGTGAAATTTTCTATTTTCAGATTTGGAACAACTCATTCAAATCTTTCCCAAAAAACCTGGTGCCAGTGAATCCTGAACAGGCTGAACCCCTCAAGCTTGGTTGGTAGGGTGGCCCACTTACTGTTTCTGGGTCCCTGGAGCAGTAATTCTAAAGTCAGGATTTCTGACCTGCCAAGAGCTTCCGAAGGTCAAATTCCCTGTTAATTACACACCAAGTTTTGTGAGTATACATTTTAGGGGAAGAGGACTTACAGGTTTCCGCAAAGTTAAGAACCCACGACTTGCAAACTTTTAAGACCCACCATGTTACCAGCGTTTATTTTTAGAATGCCAAGCAGTTTGTGATAATGTAATCAGACCCTGGGTCCCCTCATTCATTGAGCAAGAGTTACTGAACATTTATGATGTGCAAGGCACCTTCAAGGCACCGGAAATATAGATGCAAATAAAAGAGACCAAGTCTTTGTTCCTATGAAATGTACGTTCTAGTTGAAAGACACAGATAATATCTATAAAAAGAAGGTATCTGTTATGACAGATGGTGATGAGGGCCATGCAAGTTAAGAGGAGAGTCACAAGGTGGGGCGGAGGGGCATTTCAGGGGGAGTAAAGTGGCAAGTCCTCTCTGTTAAGATTTTACCTGAGCAGGGACCTGGCTGACGTCAGAAGCAAGTCGTGCACATTTCAGGAAAGGGCATTTCGTAGAGCATCAAGGTTAACTATTCCTCCTACGGGGGTTAAAAATGGCTTTGAGAATTTAAAAAACTAAAACAAGAATTCCTTCAGATCGTTTGCAGCAATTTTATCTCTTTATATTGCTGAAGCCCAGCTTAAAAACCAGATCTAAGAAAGGAGGCCCACACCCACTAGCTGGCCGGGGCCATAAACTGGCTCCATTTTTCCTGAGAGCTGTCTAGTAAATTTAACAAGCATTATAAAACTGTTCACACCCATGACGTGGTCACTTCACTCTGTGGAATATTTCTACAAGGCAAAAGAGGGGGGAAAAAGGTCTGAATCTACCAAAATGTTTTTAGCAGGGCCTGGTACATACAAGTCAAAAATTTCAAACAACCTTAACCCTCAAAAATGGGATGAAAAGAAGCAAAATAAACAAATAATGAATTTCACCATGCTTGGACTCTATAAAGCTGTTAAACGACAGGCAAGAACAACATTCATGAGTGGAAATGTACGTGAAAACTTTAAAGTGGGAAAAACAAGCTACAGACCCATGGATTTATGTTCATCCAAAATAACAGAGACCAAGAGAGAATCTGGAGGGACACAACGAAATCTACGGTTCAGTCAGCTCTCTTTGGGTGGAGTTGCTAAAGCTCACGCTGAATCTTTTTTCTGGTGTTGGGTTACGTGTCACATTTTTTTTTTTAGCTGAGGTTTACCACTTGTGAAGTACCTTCCCTTTCTCGGGATGCTGAAAGGCACAGGGCTCGCGCGCAAGCCCCGGACTCATCCTGCAATGGCGAGAACACTGCAAATGGGGTCCACAGGGCACAGCCTGGCTGACACTGACTGGGGCGACGGGACGACACGATGTGCTTTACTATAGTTTTAGAATCTGCTCTACAGAGAGTTAGCAGACAGGACAGAAAACCGACGGCAGCTCCTGTGGAGGCAGCGAGAACTCTCAGCTGCTGCCCCCACTGTGGCAAGGGTGCAGGAGGCCAGAAGGCCTCTTGGCTGGGACAGCCCCACACCCTTCCTGATGCAGCCCAGCATCTAATTTGGTACTTGTCTCCTCGTGGGGTGAGGGGGTGCCGGGCTGATAGGCTTCCAAGGAAAGCGTTGTCTGGTTGACACTGAGCTTTGAGACATGTTCCTGTCATTCAGCTCAACAGCCATCTCTTCAGAGAGGGCTTCCCAAGTCACCTGAGCTAAAGCACGTCCTGCCCAGTGATGCTGGACACACGCCCTGGGCTGGGCTCTGCGTGTGAGTTCTGCACACAGTCTTGCAGACGCTTGTTAATTCAGCCGTACGTTCCTTTATTGTCGGTCTTTCCCCATTACAATGTGGGCCTCTTGGGACTTTCCTGGTGGTCCAGTGGCTAAGATCTGTGCTCCCAAGGGAGGGGGCTTGGGTTCAATCCCCGGTCAGGGAACCAGACCCTACATGCCACAACTAAGAGTTTGCATGTCACAACTAAAGATCCCATGTGCCTCAGTGAAGATCGAAGATCCCGCATGCTTCCTGAGCAGTCACATAAATAAATACATATTAAAAACAAAATAATGTGGGCTTCTTGAGGACAGGGAGGACCGTGTCTGTCATTTCCTAGTCATGCCTACAATGATTTCCAGTGCACAGTAGTTCCTCAGTATTTATTTTTTTAGGGAATTAACAAACAGACTTGAAACAATCAGCAATTTGAGGTCTCTGGGCCCCTCAGCTCAGCTCATCTGGATGTCATTGCTTAAGCCAGCCTGGATGAAGGGGCTTACACTGGAAAATGAGAGGAAACTTGGCTGCTGTCTTCACTAGCATCTCAGCAGGAGCTGTACCTTATCTGGGGCCCCAGGAAAAGGTTTGCTCTGGGGAGGGAGGGAGCCTATCTCAGCTCCCCTCATTGAGAAGCCCCTGGTGTCTCATATCCTCACTCTTTCCTCTTCCGTTCCTTTCTTTTGCCTCTGGAGAAGGAAGGCCAGCAGTCAGGTAAGCAAGTGGACAAGTGGGAACCCAATCTCTGTACTTGTACCTCCAGCACATGGAGGGCCCTCAGGAAGGAGAAAGGCGTGCATGGAGGTTGGGGTGGGGAAGTGGTCACTCGGGACACGCAGATTTGTGGTTGCTGAATTCTTGCATCATTTTAAACAGCTCACAAAATGACTCGAGGGAATAATGTCTCCTTGATTCCACAAAATGGGAACCTACCATTGGAATGTCAATTCAGTTTAGTTCAGTTCAGCTGCTCAGTCGTGTCCTACTCTTTGTGACCCCATGGACAGCAGCACGCCAGGCCTCCCTGTCCATCACCAACTCCAGGAGCTTATTCAAACTGACGTCCATTGAGCTGGTGATGCCATCCAACCATCTCAGCCTCTGCCAACCCCTTCGCTCTCTGCCTTCAATCTTTCCCAGCATCAGGGTCTTTTTCCAATGAGTCAGTTCTTCGCATCAGGTGGCCAAAGTATTGGAGTTTCAGCTTCAGCATCAGTCCTTCCAATGAATATTCAGGACTGATTTCCTTTAGGATGGACTGGTTGGATCTCCTTGCAGTCCAAGGGACTCTCAAGAGTCTTCGCCACCACCACAGTTCAAAAGCATCAGTTCTTCAATATTCAGCCTTCTGTATGGTCCAACTCTTATATCCATACATGACTACTGGAAAAACCATAGATTTGACTATACAGACCTTTGTCAGTAAAGTAATGTCTCTGCTTTTTAATATGCTGTCTAGGTTGGTCATAACTTTTCTTTCAAGGAGCAAGAATCTTTTAATTTCTGGCTGCAGGCACCATCTGTAGTGATTTAGAGTCCGAGAAAATAAAGTCTGTCACTATTTCCATTGTTTCCCCATCTATTTGCCATGAACTGATGGGACTGGATGCCATGATCTTAGCTTTATGAATTTGAGTTTTAAGCCAGCTTTTTCACTCTCCTATTTCATTTTCATCAAGAGGCTCTTTAGTTTCTCTTCACTTTCTGCCATGAGGGTGGTGTCATCTGCATATCTGAGGTTATTGATAATTCTCCTGGCAATCTTGATTCCAGCTTGTGCTTCATCCCGCCTGGCATTTCTCATGATGTGCTCTGCATATAAGTTAATAAGCAAAGTGACAGTGTACAGCCTTGATGTACCACTTTCCCAATTTGGAACCAGTCCATTGTTCCATGTCTGGTTCTGCATACAGATTTCTTGACCTGCATACAGATTTCTCAGGAGGCAGGAAAGATAGTCTGGTATTCTCATCTCTTGAAGAATTTTCCACAGTTTGTTGTGATCCACACAGTCAAAGGCTTTAGTGTAGTCAATGAGGCAGAAGTAGATTTTTCTTTGAATTCTCTTGCTTTTTCTGTGATCCAGTGGATGTTGGCAATTTGACCTCTGGTTCCTCTGACTTTTCTAAACCCAGCTTGAATATCTTCCAGATGTTCACATACTGTTGAAGCCTGGTTTGGAGAATTTTTAATATTACTTTGCTAGCATGTGAACTGAGTGCAATTGTGCAGTAGTTTGATCATTTTTTGGCATTGCCTTTCTTTGGAATTGGAATGAAAACTGACCTTTTCCAATCCTGTGGACATTGCTGAGTTTTCCAAATTTGCTGGCAAATTGAGTGCAGCATTTTCACAGCATCATCTTTTAGGATTGGAAACAACTCTGCTAGAATTCTATCACCTTCACTAGATTTGTTCGTAGTGATGCTTTCTAAGGCCCACTTGACTTCACATTCCAGGATGTCTGGCCCTAGGTGAGTGATTACACCATTGTGATTATCTGGGTCATTAAGATCTTTTTTGTATAGTTCTTCTGTGTATTCTTACCACCTCTTCTTAATATCTTCTGCTTCTGTTAGGTCCATACCATTTCTCTCCTTTATTGTGCTCATCTTTGCATGAAATATTCCCTTGGTATATCTAGTTTTCTTGAAGAGATCTCTAGTCTTTCCCAATCTATTGTTTTCCTCTATTTCTTTGCACTGATCACTGAGGAAGGCTATTCTTCAAAACTCTGCATTCAAATGAATATGTCTTTCCTTTTCTCCTTTCCCTTTAGCTTCTTTTCTTTTCTCAGTGTTTGTAATACCTCCTCAGAAAACCATTTTGCCTTGTTGCCTTTCTTCTTCTTGGGGATGGTTTTGATCCCTGCTTCTTTAGGCAGTCTATCTATCAGATCTAATCCCTTGAATCTATTTGTCACTTCCACTGTATAATCATAAGGGACATGATTTAGGTCATACTTGAATGGTTTAGTGGTTTTCCCTACTTTCTTCAGTTTAAGTCTGAATTTTGCAATAAGGAGTTCATGATGTGAGCCAGCTCCTAGTCTTGTTTTTCTGACTGTATAGATGATCTGGCAATAGTGAACGTTGACATTTTAGGAATCAGTGAACTAAAATGGACAGGAATGGGCGAATTTAATTCAGATGACCGTTATATCTACTGCCCACTGTGGGAAAGAATCCCTTAGAAGAAATGGAGTAGGCTTCATAGTCAACTAGAGTCTGAAATGCAGTACTTGGATGCAATCTCAAAAATGACAGAATAATCTCTGTTCGTTTCCAACACAAACCATACAATATCACAGTAATCCAAGTCTATGCCCCAAACATTAAGGCCGAAGAAGCTGAAGTTGAATGGTTCTATGATGACCTACAAGACCTTCTAGAACTAACACCTAAAAAAGATGTCCTTTTCACTATAGGGGACTGGAATGCAAAAATAGGAAGTCAAGAAATTCCGGAGTAACAGGAAAGTTTGGCCTTGGAGTACAAAATAAAGCAGGGCAAAGGCTAACAGAGTTTTGCCAAGAGAACACACTGGTCATAGCAAACACCCTTTTTCAACAACACAAGAGACAACTCTACGCATAGACGTCACCAGATGGTCAATGCGAAAATAAGCATATCTTTGGTGATCACGACTTACCTTTATTGAGAGCTTGGCATGTGTCTGGCATTGTGTTAAGCACTTTACATGAACTCACAGTCCTAAGAGGTAGTTACTATCTTTTTTTATTATGTTGATGAAACAACTGAGGCACAGAGCAGTTAAGCAGCTTGTCTGGGCTCATTCAGCTAGACCGGATGGAGTCAGGAAGTAGATACAGAACATTTGACTTCAGCATCTCTGCTTTTAACCTTTAGAGAGAGGGTTTAGAGGGAGAATCCAATTTTCAATTCTGTTGGCTTTTTATAAGGCTTAAATTATGTAAGATTTCAATAAAAGTGTGCTACCAGGAAAAAAATTAATAAAAATAATGTATGTAAAGCACCAGCTACCATAGGTGGAGCCCCACCAGTGGTGACCATTATATTTTAAGGAAGTCTTAGAAAAGAGAATGCCCCTCTCCCACAGAAATTCATTTTCTCTGTAACCAATTAAAAGCAAGTTGCCTTTTCTGAATTGTCATCAGTGACTTTGGCATTTAAAGTCATACTTGTTTAGGAAACAGGTGAAATCCAATTTAGATCATAAATATTCGGGTACAAAGGGAAAAGTCAGAAAAATAGGTAAGGAGTGCAGGAGGATGAGTGAATATCAGAAAGAAGATTGGGAGGGGGAATAATCATTGTGACAATTAGTGGTTGAGTTACCTTCTTTTGAACTGACTTGCAGGAGTTCCACATCTATTCTTAATAAAAGTCCTTTGTTGGTTATTCAATTGCCAATATCTTCTCTATGGCTTGCCCTTTCACTCCGTCAGTGGTGTCTTTTGATCTTCCGATGAATACCAAATATACAAAAAAAATGAATTCCAGCTGAATATAGATATAAATGTGAGATGAAAAACAGTAGAGAATCTAGGTGAGGAAAAAGTCTTCATGATTTTAGGATAGACAAAGATTTCTTTGATTCTCAACAACAACCAACCTAAAATGGAAAGGTGGATAAGTCAGATAATAAAACTAGTAACTTCTGTTCACCAAATGATGGGATTAGTAGAGTGTACTTGGCACATGCATTATCTTGCATTATATTCTTTAATCTGTTCAAACATCCCTGCATTACAGACAAGGAATTGAGAAACTAAGGCCTGGAGAGGTTAATGAACTTGCCGTGGACCACAGAGCTTACTGGTGGAGGAGGGAGCTGAGGTTCGAACTCAGGTCTGATGGAGTCTAGAGACCAAGCTCCTAATTCCTGGTGGTGCGCCTCTTCCTTCACTCCCTCCAAAATGCTCCCTGCGGGGCCAGCACAGTGTCGGGCTCTGGACCTGTGCTGCCATTGGCTCCCCTCCGTGTCTTCCTGTGTGCATTCCTCCCTGTAAATTATTTGCTCCTCCATCATTATTTTGTGAACGTGGTCTGCAGTTGCTTGTTGGTCTTTTATCTCAGTTCCAAGGAAGCAAGATTCCTGTGGGTGCGATTCACCGCAGCTGCACCTGGGAGAGACGTGAGCAGCCATTCCGTGTCTGGAGCATCTCCGATGTGGCGGGATGAAGGGCAGAGCCCTGGCGAAGAGGTGAAGAGGCGGCTCCTGCGGGTAGCGCCAGGACCGCCAAGCCCTGCTCTGTGTACTCAGGGGCTGCGGGAGTCGTACAGCCCCAGCATCCCGGTGCGTGTTTCACCGCTTCCGCCGCCTTCCCTTCCTGGGGGCCAGAAGCCCTGGGGCATCCGGGGTTCGCAGAGCCGGGCGCAGCCTGCCTCTGTGGGAAGTGGAAGCAGAGCTGGGTTTGGGGCCATGGGTGAGTCACTTGGAGTTGCGCCCAGGGTCATTGCACACCCAGACACCTGCCATGCAGGCTGATGACAATAGAAGGTAGAGGCCGCCCTGTCCTGTGAGAAGTGTGAGTCGGGCAACACCGGGCTCCACCCTATCCGAGCATGCCCAGGGCATCTGCCTCCCAGGGGCACTGCCTCTCAGCAGCCTCCTGCAAAGGGAATTGCGGGCCTGCCTCCAGCTGCAGATTTCAGCCAGTCATGCTAATCACTGTGGTTATCATTTACTGAGGATTTAGGTGCCAGGCACTTTGCCTCAGCAAAAATGTATATATGTGTAAACTTTTTACATACATCTTCTCAGTACATACCACGCTCTGTGAATTACCAATGATCATTATTTCGAGTGTACAGCCGTGGCATAAACACTCCTCAGAGCCGCTAAATGGCAGAGTCAGGATTCAAACCCACACCTGTGTGATGTCAAAACTCACAGGAGGGTTTAACATAACTTACCGCAAGCTAATGAAGCCCAGCTTCAGAACTCCCACCTTTGTGGGTCCCTTCCAAGGCACTGGGTAGGTCCTAGCAATGTGTTCACATGGGCATATGTTTTTTAAAAATTTGCCCAACAAAAAAATAAATTGCAAAACTGATAGATTATTTCCCTAGTTACCATTTCCTTCCACTTTGTCTTCCCTTCCTCAAACTTGCCCTGGTTTGGTATAGAGCTGGGCAGTGTGGGGATCTGACTGAGAGGAACTGGAGTTGGGATGTACTCATTTAGGGTCTGGTAGGTTATTCGTTTTTGCATTTATTGTAATCGAGTTGATGGACAGGGAGGCCTGGCGTGCTGCAATCCATGGGGTCGCAAAGAGTCAGACACAACTGAGCGACTCACCTGAACTGACTGATTATTTTTCAGATTCTTTCCCCATACAGGCATAGGGTATGGGGTGTTCTGACGTGTCTGGACATCACTCCTGTGGCTGTTAAGTCCTCCCCAGCTGTTCCAGTGAATGACTAGCTTCCAGAAATGCTCCTGCCCTCTGTGCCCACTCACTTGGCCTTGTGGCACAAACATACCGGCAGAGACTGGATTGTGACTATGAATGTGGCCTGTGTCTTCGGCACAGAAAGTATGAGGAAATGGAGAAGAAACAGGAACCTTTCAAGAAAGGCTATTAGTAATCAAAGCTACTATTTATCTTTCTATTCCCTTTATGATGATATTGCAAAACCGTTGTCATATAAAAAGGCAATCCAAGAGTGCACAGCCAAAAACTATGGACAAAAATGAGACAGGTGTGTCAGGCAGTGAAACAATTATATTATTTTTCTGGATTTTGTTATGGTTTGTGATATTTGTCAGTTTCTAAAAATGTAAAAGTTGTGGGGATTTCTTTTCTTATTCTAAATAGTTACTTCTGTAGCTAATTTTTTGTTAGAAATTTGGTATCATTTTTTTTTAAAGAGGATCCCTCCGTTTCCACCTGCCACAACCCAGGAACTAACTCTGCCCAAACTCACCCTGCTCTTAGCATTGGGAGGTCGTCCCCTAGTCCTCAGTGTAGACAGAGGAAGGGGAGGTCTGAGTTCTGGAAAAGCCTGAGCTCCCAGCACTTTAGAAAGTGCTACAGGCATCCTGTAGTGTAGGTGGGAGGCTGCAGGTATCCTCAAGGGCAGGAGGCTGAAGAGGCTGTAACAGCACAGTCAAGCGCCTGAGAGGAGGTGGCCACCAGCCTGCAGCAGGATCTGTCCACGTTTGCATAACACGAAAGAGGGCTGGGGGCAACTTACAAGTCACCTAGCCTTTTGCAATGGGCAGCAGCTTTCCACACCGCCCCATCCAAAACTGAATCTCCAGATGAGATGTTTTTGGACGTCCTGATCTAAAGGGAGCTTTGGTGCCCCCTGAGGAGCAAGGGTGCCGAGGTGAGCAGGTGTGAGAGTGAGACTGAGGGACACCTGGCCTGTTCTGCCCCCCCACGGGCCCTCAGGCCCTGCAGGCGGAAGTAGGGCTGAAGGCTGGCGGCAGCTGGTGCACCTGAGGTTGAGGTTGGGGTTGGAGCGCGCTTCGTGCTTCAGGATCCCAGGTCACACCCGTTCATCCACAGGGCTGGAGCGGGCCGCCTCTCCAGGAACCCTCTGCTTTACGATGTTCACTTCTCCACCTGGTGTCTGGACTGCAGATTACAGGCGATGAAGCTGCATCTCTTCTCCCCACTGAACAAAGGGACTGTGGGGATAGCAGGCCGCCTGGGCTACCCCAGCTCCTGGAATGCTCCTCCTTCTCGCCTCCGGGCACAGGCTGGAGGAGGGTTTAGGGGGACAGCCCCACAGAACGGGGCTTTGCTCGGAGGCTGCTGTGCCGGGCGGGAGCGATGAGCCCATGGACTCCAGGATCAGAGAAAATTATACAGAGACAAGGTCTCATTTGGAATTCTAGTGAGCAGAGAGGCTGCCGATGGCGGTCAGGGGTCTAAGAGCAGTGTGACACAGCCTGTCCTGGGGTGGCCCTCAGCGCTGGCTGTTTCTGGCCTGAGTTCCAGAATCGAGGTTATTCCTCAACTTCTGTCTTTATGTTCCCCACTCTGAAGGGACAGCACCCGAAAGAGTGAACACATCCACAGGGCCGGTGGTACCCTCCCCTGTGACCACGGGTGCATTCAACCATATTCTGTACCTGTGTAGACACACAACACAACTCTACACACAGTACACACACACTAAAATAAGCAGCGCCAGGAATAATGTTATGGGCTGAATTGTGTCCTCCTGAAATTCATGTTCAAATCTAAGCCCTGTTTCCTCAAAATGCAGCTGCATTAGGGTTAGGGTCTTTAAAGAGGTGTGAAAGTCGCTCAGTCGTATCTGACTCCTTGTGACCCCATCCATGGACTTCTCCAGGCCAGATTACTGGAGTGGGTAGCCTTTCCCTTCTCCAGGGGATCTTCCCAACCTAGGGATCGAACCTAGGTCTCCTGCATTGCAGGCTGATTCTTTACCAACTGAGCCACAAGGGAAGCCCAAGAATGCTGGAGCGGGTAGTCTATCCCTTCTCCAGTGGATCTTCCTGGCCCAGGAATTGAACCAGTGTCTCAGTTAAAATGAGTTACTAGGGTGAGTCCTAATCCAACATGACTGGTGCCCTTATTAGAAGAGGAGGGTAAGACGCAAGAGAAGATTATGGGACCACATAGAAACACAGCCATCCAACACCAAGGAGGAGGCCTCGGAAGAAACCAACCCTGTCCACACCTTAATCTTGGACTTCTAGCCTCAAGCACTGTGAGAAAATCAGTTCATGTTGTGTGAGCTTGAGCTAACCTGTGGTGTTAAGGCAACTCTAGCACACTGATATAGATAATGATGGTGACTTCACTGCAATGGACTTCAGTAAGCAGGAAAAGATACTCCTTCAAGACACATGTTGCCTTAACACACTGCCTGCTAGGAATTTCATGTATAGGACTTTGCAGCCACGGTCCAGGCCAGCTCTGTGGATATAAGATGCTCCTTGCCAAGCTCATCTGCAACCTAGCATCCTCTGGTGGGTTCTAGTGGGGACTAGTCATCATCCCTGATAGCACCAGGAGTTTTTAAGCCTCTGGAGTCTTCTTTTCCACTTCCTATAAGATCCTCATCACAAAACAGGAAGGAAAGAGGAACAGAGGGCAACTTTTCAGCAGTACTGACTAAGTTCCAGATCTGGTGGGCTGGGGGCCTGGAGAAGGGATGAAGACCTGTACCCTTCTCCAGTGGATCTTCCTGGCCCAGGAATTGAACCAGTGTCTCAGTTAAAATGAGTTACTAGGGTGAGTCCTAATCCAACATGACTGGTGCCCTTATTAGAAGAGGAGGTAAGACGCAAGAGAAGATTATGGGACCACATAGAAACACAGCCATCCAACACCAAGGAGGAGGCCTCGGAAGAAACCAACCCTGTCCACACCTTAATCTTGGACTTCTAGCCTCAAGCACTGTGAGAAAATCAGTTCATGTTGTGTGAGCTTGAGCTAACCTGTGGTGTTAAGGCAACTCTAGCACACTGATATAGATAATGATGGTGACTTCACTGCAATGGACTTCAGTAAGCAGGAAAAGATACTCCTTCAAGACACATGTTGCCTTAACACACTGCCTGCTAGGAATTTCATGTATAGGACTTTGCAGCCACGGTCCAGGCCAGCTCTGTGGATATAAGATGCTCCTTGCCAAGCTCATCTGCAACCTAGCATCCTCTGGTGGGTTCTAGTGGGGACTAGTCATCATCCCTGATAGCACCAGGAGTTTTTAAGCCTCTGGAGTCTTCTTTTCCACTTCCTATAAGATCCTCATCACAAAACAGGAAGGAAAGAGGAACAGAGGGCAACTTTTCAGCAGTACTGACTAAGTTCCAGATCTGGTGGGCTGGGGGCCTGGAGAAGGGATGAAGACCTGTGGGGGGTGATGGGCTGGAGATTTCCAATCTGCTGGGGGGAGGAAAAGGGGCAACACAGTTGCTGCAGCAAAAGAGAGAGTCTAGCCTCAGGGAGAGAAACTGGGAGAGGTGCACAGGGCCCAGGAGAAGGAACAGCCGCAGAGGCGGGTGAGCGCCCGGCCCTGATGAAGGGTTCTGTATTCCGGCTGTCCAGCCCAGCAGCCGCTAGTCCTGTGTTCACTGAGCTCCTGACATGTGACTGAGTGGAACTGACTGAGAAACTTAATTCTTATTTTAATTTTTGCCATTTTAAGTGTAAATATTTATATGTGGTGGCAGTGTTGGACAGCACGGTTCTAGAGCTCATGGGCTGGCTGCTTGCTCGGCGTCAACTTCTGTCTCCCTTGCTTCCTGAGCCCCGGGTTTGATCAGGCACTCGGAAGCCATGGACTGCAGGGGAGCGTGAGCTCCTGCCAAGCCCTCCATGTCCCAGGGGGCGCTAGTGGTAAAGAACATGCCCGCCAGTACAGGAGACATAAGAGACACCCGTTGGATCCCTGGGTTGGGAGGGTGCCCTGGAGGAGGGCATGGCAACCCACCCCAGTATTCTTACCTGGAAAATTCCATGGACAGAGGAGCCTGGCGAGGTACAGTCAATAGGGTCACAAAGAGTCAGACATGGCTGAAGTGACATATGCCAAACTCTCTGGGGAGAGGTAAATCTTGATTAATCCAGGCCAGTTACGGTAATTATAATAATTATAATCATTATAATTATAAACTAATTATAAACTAATCACCCTTGTCGGTGATTAGTTTAGGAGTAGGCAAATGATGCAAACAATGAGATAGAGGGGGAAGGAAGTCTGCGGGAGGGATCTGACAATGGTCTCCCTGATCTCAGAAAGGATCATACAGAAGGGATGGTCCCTCTGCTGCCTTCGATTTTTGTGTGAGAATGTGGTGTTTAGAATTGCTGGAACTGGGACTTCGCTGGTGGTGCCGTGGTCAAGACTTCATGATCTCAATAGTGGGGACCTGGGTTTGATCCCTGGCTGGGGAACTAGATCCCATATGCCACAACAAAGATTCTGCATTCAGCAATGAAGATTCCATGTGCTGCAACTAAAACCTGGCACAGCCAAATTGAAACAAGAAGAAAGGAAAAAAAATAAATAAAGAATAACTTTAAAAAGAATTGGAAAAAAAAAAAAGCATTGCTGGAACCACCTCAAGGGAACAAATGTCAGTATGCTGAGGATACTAAGTTGCTTCGTGTCTGACTCTTTATGATCCTATGGACTGTGGCCCACTAGGCTACTCTGTCCAAGGGATTCTCCAAGCAAGAATCCTAGAGTGGGTTGCCATTTCCTTCTCCAATGCTGAGCATGGCTGACCTAAAAGATGTAAAGAACTTGGGTCTTAGTGATGTTGCCAAGCCACATCCTACCCAACCTTAGGATGGTCTTCTCTCCTTTGTTATGTGAAATAACAGTTCCCTTCATCAGTAAAGATATTTGAAGCTGGGTCTCTGGTTAAATGCAGTGAAAAGTATCCTTTGGGGATTACCAATCCATAGCTGGCAGTCTGTGTTTCAGCTTCCAATGCCAATGCTATAGAACATAGCATTTTTTCTCATCATGCTTCTCAAACTAATATTCCAAGCAGATACTACCAATCCATTGGCATTAACGTGCTAGAGAAAATCAGTTTGCCATTCCTGCTCTGGGGCAGATGAACACCACATCTGCTCTGCCACCAACTCCCCCACAAATACTTTTTTCCCATTGGTCCTGGCTAACAATTAGAATGTATTCCTGTGAAATCAAACAATACATCAGTACCCATGATACCAACCCAGGGAAACAATTCAAATAAGTCTGAATCAAAGGAAACAGTTTTTCTTTATGCTCAAGACATTTTAAAAAGTACTTATTTTTTTAAGGATCAGTTCACATTTGCAAGGGGAAGTCAATAACACACAATCTTTATTTGAA
This sequence comes from Madoqua kirkii, assembly GCA_006408675.1. Classification (NCBI taxonomy): domain Eukaryota; kingdom Metazoa; phylum Chordata; class Mammalia; order Artiodactyla; family Bovidae; genus Madoqua; species Madoqua kirkii. Next base: position 32,419 of record SJYC01108147.1, read on the forward strand.
TATAATAGAGCAAAAAATGCTCTTTTATTAATCGGATGTCCATTAAATATCTTTGCAGCGGTTACATGAATGTTAGTTGTCTGCACATGAATGTATACACACGTCCACAGCTGATAGACTTAGGCTGTACACGAGTCACCCGGTGGAGCATGCCCTCACTCACACAAGGTTACACATGGCTGTCTTGGGCATTTGTTAAAACACACTTGGTCAAACATGTTGGCAATAAGGGAATCGGACACAGAGGAGCATACCAGAAAGATGAGTTCACAAGAGGACCAGCTGTACTTAAGAGGAAAACTCCAAAAACCTGGAACAGAATTTATTGGGGTTCACACATGCAGCACATATATACCGTACACTTGGGGGTAAAGGGAACATTCATAGCAGGAAGGCTTACAGAGCATAAAAACAGACGAGAAACAAGACATAACAAACGCCCAATGCCAAAACCAAGGAGAGGACCTCTGCCAAGATCTCATCACAAAGGAGAGGGAATTGTTGGGTTTTACATGTCTGAAATGGAGATCCACCCGAAAGAAAAAGCTCTTCTAGGACTTTATTTACAGGATGTTGACATTAATAAAGGATGTATGGTCTGTTCAGTGTGTTCCTGGATCAAGACAAGGATACATAACCACATTTTGGAGAGTATGAAACACATATCAGGAACGAACATTTCTTTTTTCTTTTGATTTAGGCCATAGATTCAGTACAATAAATGTATAACAATAGCAGAGGAAATGAGATTAAGCCAAGCTGTCCAGTCCTATCTAGTCAGGCCTGCTGAATGTCAAAGGCAAGGAAGGAGTTGTCGTTCCTCAACACCTACTTAGGTGTGAGAGGGGAGATGCTTTGTAACTGCAAACAAATTTATTTCTGTTTGCACGGCATAAATAGCCAATTTGCTGTACATTGCCCTGGAAGGAACAATACTTAAAGAAGGGGTGGATTCTCTGCAATGAGGGTGTTATTCCGAATCAACACAAACGCAGCAAGTAACCTTTACATACTGACGTGAGGCTGAACTCGCTGTTCTTCCTTCTCTAGGCTTGATGGGCAATGCTGACCTGCAAACCCAGGGGACTCAATTTGGTGTGGTCCAGGTCAGTGGACTGGGTGGCCACATACTGGTCAGGGCTTTAGGTAGCGGTATGCAGACCACTGTCTGGCGGGAGGGGTCTGATTTGTAGCATCTATCAATATTTGTGGTGTAAGTACTCCCACCATGGACGATTTCAAGTTACAAAGGTGAAATCATGGGACCTGCAGTTGGGAAGAGATGCTAAGGAATCCAGCATCACATGGTATTTCTATCACACACAGTAGCCGTCGATTATGTCAAGGGCATAGCTAACACTAAAATGGAAGAAAATTAGAAAGAGATGAGTTCTGAATATTTTTTACCTTTGCTTTAAAATATAATGACTGTAAGTTCACATGTGTTAAGTGTTTAATAATGGCTGTTTCTCAGACATAGAGAACAGACTTTTGGATACCGTGGGGGAAGGAGAGGGTGGGATGATTTGAGAAGAGCATTGAAACATACACATCACCATGGATAAAACAGATAGCCAGTGGGAGTTAGACTCTGATGCAGGAACCAAAGCCGGTGTTCTGTTACAGCCTAGAGAGATGGGGTGGGGAGGGAGGGGACACGTGTGTACCTATGGCTGATTCACGTTGATGTATATTGTTAAGTAATTATCCTCTAACTAAAAAAAAAAAATTTTAATGACTGTTTCTCAACTGGCTCACAAAATTCCTGAAATGGTCAGCTCTGAGGAATTGGTTTGCAGTTGCTTCAGCCCCTCCCTGGCTTTTGATGACTTGGCCCCTGTGAGTGGCTCTGTCAGTCACTCTCCAGGCGCCTGAAATCTGCTTAGCACTCTGCACCCCAACTTCCCGGGTGGGCTGCTAGCTGCTGTGAAGCCCTGTGAGAGTCTGAGCAGAGGGCCAGGGTCTGCTTTCTCCTCCTTGCAGTTCTGGACACTCTTGTCATGAAGCCGGCACAGACATGGGAGGGTAGGCAGAGAACAGGCCCCTCTGCAGCTTCAGCACTTAAATTCAGGACTTCCTTGGCAGTCCAGCGGTTAAGACTCAGCGCTTGCAATGCAGGGGGCATGATTTTGCTCCCCGGTTGCTCAACTAAGATCCACATGTCTCAAGGTATGTCAATAAGTAAATAAATACCACCCCAACCCCCAACTGCGTGGAAGGCAGGGTGTGTCTACTGCCTCTGGGTCTATGAATTCCAGGCACCTCACTGCAAGCCTTCTTGCTTTTCAGGAGTCAAGCTTTGACCTCTAAGACTTCTGCCTCAGAAATGGACCTTGCTCAGATGGACTTCGCTCAGATCTCATGCCAGTGGTGCCCAGCCCATTGTGTGCAGCAGCTGGGAAGCAGCTGGAAATCTTGCCCAGCATGGGGAGCTTGTCAAACCCAGTGGTCAAGAGCTCACACCCGCTGATACCCGCTGCCCTTCCTGGGGCCTCTCCAGCCAGCACAGCATCACATTCCTTAGTCCTAAGGGCCCCAGTCAAGCTCAGCCTCAATTTCTATGCTGCAAGAGTCAACAGGAGGCAAGAGCAGGTGGAGAAGAGAAGGAAGAGAGGAGGTCAGTGCGTCCTGCCTGGAGGAGGGAAGGAGGAGAAAGTGGAACAAAAGGAAGTGGAGACTCTGGGAAGGGAAGGAGGCGGGTCGCTGACAACCACCTTCTCTGCTTGCATCTCGGGCCCCAGCCCCCAAAGGCGTTTGCAACTTCCAGACACTTTGCAACACCATGTGCTGGCCTTAAACTGAAGTCTGAACATCGCCGGCCACTGACTGTCAGAACTTGTTTTCTGGGTGGCTTATCTGATGAAAGTAAAGATGAGGAAAGCTGCTCTAGGGGATCTGCAGACAGCTGACTTCATCACAAGTCTCCAACATCAGAAGGGAAACACCCTGGGAAGCCGAGGTGGGGACTGGCAGCAGCTGGGGGATTTGCTGACTCTGCTCCTCTCCACAGACTCCTCAGCACCGCCAGGAGTTTAGGCCATGAAAAAGAAGGTCCCAGAAGAAACCAAAATTTTACAGACCAGCACCTCTATACAGATGGGGCCATCTTTGCTGCTGACTCTTTTCCTATAACACCTTAGCACAGCTTCTTGCCAGGATATTTAAAGAAATAGCACATGATGGCTCCACTTTCCTCATCTTCAAAGTAGGTACCAGTCAGTAGTCCCTCCAACAAAGGCCAAGCAATTGTCAAAGATAATGCCAATTTCTGAGTAGTTTCTGCACTGCCCACAGTAGTCTATTACTTCTTTTAAATTTGGAAAAATTACATTTTGTGTTTATGGGGAGGGGCTATCAACAGGTAATGGAAATCAATATAAGACCCCCCCACACACCATTACAGATGTTTTCTCTTTCGTTCTCCCCATTTCCCTGTCATTATTTAAGTACTGCAAAGGGTTAACTACCTGCATACAATACAGTGCCTCAACCTATTCAATAGCACATGCAAGTTAATAAATATTTATTCAGGAGATGACAAGTGATCATGAATGTTCTGCCCAGGCGCTTCCTCCATTCAGTGCTAATGACCTGAAACTAGGCCCATGAACTGTATCCTTGCCACTCAAATCCTGGGATTCCTAAACTGGATTGAGGAGGTCTTGTTGGAGAGAGAGGAAAGTCAGTCCTGGAAACAGCTGTGTCTGGTTGGTAAGACACCATGGATAGGAAGAGCAGTTAGTATTTAGAGCAAAAGAACATCACATGGAGACCTGTCACTCCACACCTGAAACAAGGAAGGGACACAGAGCAAATCAAGAAGCTACTGACAACTTTGTCTACATTACAGGTTGTGAGAGAAGCTTTACTCAAAACGCACTTGCTTGCAGAAACAAAAACTGTAAGAAACGTACAGTCCACTTCAGAGTGCCCTACTGTGCCCTTCTTTTTGTTGCAGCAAGTTGACTGGTATTGCTGTAGGTTTGGTACCTGGACTCAGTACAGAGTGATATGGAAGTTAATGGAAATGCAAATATCCAGGCAACATGCCCTTAACAATCAACCGATTGCCTTTCCAGGACACCAGGTGAAGGCCAAACCTAGGCATTTCTGGCTTGAGAACCCTGAATGCATGAACAAGTGAGGGGTTTTACTGAAGATAAATAGGTAAAGGCTATTTGGATATGAGACAGAAAAAAAATTGGAGAATATCATATTCTGTTTTGATTGGCAGAGGGACCCCAGGCCTTGGGAAATCTTGATTCTGCCCTAATCTCTTCATTAGAACCTTCCAGTCTCTTGGACTCTCCTCTCTGTCACTACATTTCTTTTCCCACCTCTAGCTTGATATCCCAAGACATCCAGAAGAGCAGTGACATATTTTAGTGCAAACTTGAACTTAGATTCAGTGAGATTTGTAAATGAAGGTGCATCTGACAACTCAGGTAAAATCACGTAAGACCATGCTTCATCAATGCAATGGATTAGAGCCAGGAGAGCTCTGGGGGGCATCCTTTCTCATAGGACCAATGAGCGAGGCCTCCAATGTCTGTCTCGCAGGGCCAGGCTCTTTCCTAGGCAGGCACTGGGAACCACCAAACCAACCGTGAATGGAGAGGATGCTTGGGATTCTAAGAAGCTGCAGCACAAACCCGCAGGGCCTTCCCAAACAACTTCCTGAGCTCTTGCAAGCTTGCCTATTTTTTCAGTTTCTAAATTCAACCTGTTTGGTGCTTGTAAAGATGAGTTTAGCAACAGAAGAAGGTAGACAGTAAGATGAACCTATTTTTGTGAGAGTCTTCTAGAGTCTTAGACTAGTTCCAGGAGCAAATTAGTCCCAATCCTCTGCTCCACAGATGGGGTGACTGAGGATCAGAGATGCTCAATGACTTACATCCTCCTCAGCAAGATCTGGGTCTCCCTGTTGGTTAGTGGGAGAGTTTGGGCTAGGACCCATCTGTCTTATCTCCCAGGGTTAGTCCTTAGGGTGTAAAATAATCCCTGGCTGCTGGGTTTGGTTTCCAAGGCAGTGAGATTAACTGAGAGGACGGTAAAACCTATTACTGGGGGTATAATGTGGTTCAGGACATACAGAGTGGAACAGCTGGGTTTACTTCCTACTGAGAGGATCGGTGATAATAACAGGATTTGGGAACATTCCGGATTGATTCAAAGCACGTGAGGAAATTTTAGATAGAAAAGGAGTTAGAAATCTAGGAGCCAGTGGGACTGTTTCCCAGGCTTCCATTTACGCATGTACTCTCATTTTCTTTCTACTGCAGATGAAATGAGACGCTGGTTGCCCGTCCGAGTGCCAACAGCCTGCTGCACTGGATAGAATTGAGAGTTTCCGGCTAATCGCAGGGCTCTATCTTAATCCTGCTCACCCCACAACAAGCCAGACAGGCCACACCACATAGTTGGAGAAGAACCTGAGCTCTCTCACAGAAAAGGCCAGTGTGGGTGGGGAACAATGGCAAGGAGGCAGAGAAAACTGCCGGGAAGGTGGTGACCAAGAAGGTTTGTGACCGCAGACCGTCCAGGAGATTAGAAGAGATCCCTCTTGGGCCACCTGGGAGGTGTGGATTCAAGCGACAAGAAGGTCAAGAAAGGTCATTCCAAAGGGGATGCATGCAGGCAGGTCTCCTCTAGTGTGGTTCTGCTGGTTAATCCTATTCTGATCCATCAAGCATTCAGATAAAATCCTATGTAAACTGTGCTCTGCATATTCGATGCATTTAAAACGATCACAGACATCCGAGACATTTCTAGAAGTAAAGACAGCACAGTAGGCAAAGTTGACTGTGGCAGAAGATCTAGAGACAGTAGCAAGCCTGCAAGTTTCTATTTCTCTTTTGAATGGGTTGGTGGAGACACACTTGTCACTTGAGCAGTTAGCACTGCACATGTGACATTCAACTAAAAACTCGGCTCAGGTCCCCAGATAGGTCTCTTTGAAAAAGATAAGCCAAGGAGTAGGTGGCGAAAAGAGTACAGAATGAAGACCATCCAGGATATGTTCAGGGGTTGTCTGGCTTGTCTTTGTTTTCCAACAATATAGTGTTCTAATAGATCTGTTGATATTGTTCTACTAGATCCCGTCTAGTCTTTGCTGGTTTGCCTTCTTCCAGCCGCCTTTGTAGTTTGGGGTTTGAGTTTGCTTGATATTCTGGCCAGGAGCCTGCATCTCCAGGGAGCTGCCCTCTTCCTGTCCGCACCCCCACACCAGGCTGCCGCCCCATATAGGCCTGAATTACTCCAAGGGAGAGTCGATTAATGGCTTATGTTAATGAAAGCAGCTTCCCACAGTCTGAACTCTGCAGTCTGGAGCTCTAGGAGGATCAGGAGGAAGGGGAGAGAGAGGCGGAGTGCCCTCTGGGGTGAAGATATCTTTGCGAGTCCTGACTCTTAGAAACAAAGGCTCTCCCTTCCTGGAGGCCCAGGGCCATGACCTGTTGGAAATGCCTATAATAAATAACAAGGATAACCCTCTAACAAGACACAGGGAATTTAAAAAAGGAATATTGTTTTAATATGGGATTTATCCCTGGCTGCTGGTCATCACTGCAAGTCGACTTGGAGGTCTCAGATTTCAAAGAAGATGAGTAAAAAGGACCAGCATGGAGGAGGGGCGGCCCCAAGGGGTGAGAAGGTCACATAGCGGACAGCCTGTGGGAATGGCCTGCTAACCTCTCCCGTGCAGGCCAGGAGGATTCCAGAGGTAAAGTGAGCAGCCGAAAGTCCCCAGGAGATGCAACCCTTGTCTGCCCAAGGGCTCCACGGAGCTCAGCAGGCTGCGATTTCACGTAGAGGCAGCATTTCCCACAGAGGCAGCAGCTAGGAACACACTGACCGGCTCCAGCCAGGGGCACTGTTAGAAAATCCAATGTCACTTCCCCAGGACAAGACACTGGTCCCCTCGAGGTATCATTTGGCATTTACAAATGGCTTTAGGTCTGGATTTCTAACTTTCAACTTACAACAATTTAGATGGCTGACAATCGCGAGAGAGTTTGCGAGAATGGCGGAATCAGGTGGGCAGACCCAGTTAGAAAGTGGCTTTTTCCCATTGATTGTGTTATCTGGCAAGATGGATGGCAGCCGGGGTGGGACCAGGGCGGAGGTGAAGGCAGGCTGAAGATCTGAGTTATGACCATCTGACAGTCTGAACCACGTGCCACAATCACAGACATGACTAAAGGCCCCTTTCCTCGTATTTTGCAGAACTTCGTCAGGCTTCCTGGAAGAAATCTTGCTCATGCTGCTCACAGATCTTTGTTGCGAACTGCAGAGCCTCTATTTTTCTTGTCAGCAGAGTCATCTGAATTGTCAAGCCTGAAAGAGCCCCACCCAGTTCAGTTTGGTGCCGCAGGGCTTTTTTTTTCTTTTGAAAGGCCCTGCTGTAACAGCAAGAATGGCTGGGTGTCCTTTTCTAAGTAAACAGGAAATATCACTGCAAAAAAAAAAAATCTCTCCCCTCAGCACAGATGCACTAATACCCCGATTTATCTTTCCCGTGAATGCTGAATTAGGAGCAGGATTGTTTCTTACAGCAGTCCAGTCCTCTTCTTAGCTTCTGAACCTTCAATGAGGAGGATCTCAGGAAGGCTCGACTCACAAGACACTTAAAAAATTCTGATTTCTGGAAGGCAGTAGCATCACAGTTAGGAAAGACAACAATGCATGAAAAAAAAAAAGAACAAACCCAAACCCCAAACCCTGCATAATCACACTGAAGGGATGAGACGGTAGGCATCTACACTGTCGTCACAGCAGGATAGTGTTCTGGTATTTGACCACCTTTCTGGAGCCTTGAGTCAGTAGGGGGGAGTTGACCCAGGGCAGGAGAAGGAAGTACAGGATGGATGGCTTTTTTCCCATTACATCAGGACCTGGGTTCGTGTGTCAGGCAGGCGCAGCCCCAGAGTCCTCCGCACACCAGCACGGTGGAGGCCAGCAGGATGGGGATAGCTTTGGTGATGCTGACCAGGGAGCCAAATATCAAGTTTCCCAGGACGGCCGCTGCTTTGCACAGTGCATTCAAGAAGCCAAAGCCCGTTGCCCTGCAAAGGACAGAGACAGGAACAAGGCTGAGAAAGTGTCTTCCAAGAGTCCAACTTTAGACACAAATGTCTCCTACAAGCATTATCAGTGATCTTCATGTAGACTATTCTGTATGTCCTTGTTTAGCCACTCAGTCGTGTCTGACTCTTTGTGACCCACGGACCGTAGCCTGCCAGGCTCCTCTGTCTTTGGGATTTCCCAGACAATAATACTGGAGTGGGTTGCCATTTCCTTCTCCAGGGGATCTTCCCGGCCCAGGGATGGAGCCCACATCTCCAGCACTGGCAAGTGGATTCTTTATCACTGAGCAACCAGGGAAGCCCTGTATGTCCTTAGAGCGAGTAATCAGATATCTGTCAGCACATCTGGAAGCAGAGAACCCCAGCTGCTGGTATTGGTCCTTCAGCCCTCTGTTGACTTTCTTGCCACCTTGACTGACTCTTATTCTACCCATGAGTTTATTAGAGAGCAGAAAGAGAAAGGTCATTCAGAGAGTCAGAAAAGTTTCTTCTCTCTTCCAGAACTAAATTAAAATGTACGACCATATATGTCTTTAAATTTTACTTTCTATCCCCTACTTCCTCTTAGTTTAGTTCATTTATGATGTTTTAAATAATTATAGAGCATAGGAACTTTCAGAGAAAATCCAGGATGACTGGGTTGCCTTCATTTTTCTTGTACCATGGAGATGAACTATTATGACTTCATCCCACATGTTTTCGGTAGCAAGTAGAAATTGATTCCTGAGCTTGGTGGCCTCAAATGAGCTAGGGACACATTTCTTGCACCCTCATCAGAGTTCTAGGTGGACAATCAAGCTCAAGACAGAAGGCCCATAGAAAACCTTGCTTAACTCTGTTGACATATAATACGTGCAGGTGGTGTATAAATAAGACACATCCCATTTCATAAGACATTCTTCAGAAAAGAAAACTTTTACTATCTTTATGGCTGTTGAATATAATTTTACTGTGGTCTTCTAGGCAAGAAATTTCACCTTGTTCATGAGAGTATCGATACTGCTGACATCATGAGATAATACGGATTTCCTCTGCCTTTATGCCAGCTCACTGTTTTTTGCCTGTCACTGGGTACATATGTGTAATAAAGGCACATTGAATGCAAGGTAACTGCTGGATACACTTTTTCCCCTCTAGAGAGAAATGTATTTTATATGCTGTAAAATGCAGTGCTTAGTACACATCTTTCTTTTATTGATTTGTAAATTTGTTAAATGTAGGTTTTCCTTTGGCTAGTCAGGACAACTACTTATCAAGACTTACGCTATTCCGAGGGATACTTTCTACAACTTGTAGATATTTACTGCAGGGATTATACAGCCATCCCCCTTCCCACACCACAGGAGAGGGAAGAGCACCCCTCTTGTGCTGAAGGAACCAAGCCAATCATTTTGCTGGTTAGAACAGACCTACAAAGGGCAGCAAGTGCTACCTTTCTTTTTTGGCCAAAACACCTAGAATGTCGAGTAAGCAGCCTCTGCAGTGTCGCAAAGTCGCCAACTCTTTGGATCTTGGAAGGGGTGTAACAGAATTTCTGATGGAGAAAAACAGGAACTTCTCGAGAAGAGGGTAAGCTCACTGTGTATTCTTCTTTTTCTTTTTGGTTTGTTTTTATAGAAAGAGACTAGCTATAGCAGCAACCACCAGAGAGACAGGAGATTTAATGTACTGATAACTATTTTCAAATGAAATTGCTTAAAGGTTACATGTTGGGTACCACAGAGTACTTAAGTAGAAGGACACCATCATCTTCAGCTTTCCCTAGCTCCATGGAGATGCCATGAGGCCAAACTATTTTTGTTTTTTTTTTTTTAATTAAAAGATTTTTGAGTAGTTTTAAGGCTCCAAAAATTGAGTGAAAAATAATTTCCATATCATCCCTCGCCTTGCACCCCTATTGTTAAGTGTGGTTAATTTTTTTATAAATCATGAGTGCATGCATGCTCAGTTGCTCAGTTGTGTCTGATTCCATGTGACCCCATGGACTATGGTCCACCAGGCTTCTCTGTTCGTGGGCAAGAACACCGGATTGGCTTGCAATGCCCTCCTCCAGGGGATCTTCCCAAACCAGGGACTAAACCCGTGTCTCCTGTGTGTCTTGCATTGGCAGGCAGATTCTTTACCACCGAGCCACCTTGGAAGCCCCTTGTTACAACTGATGAGCCAAAATTAATATATTATTATGAATTAAAGTCCATAGTTTACATTAGCGCTCACTGTGCTGTATATTTTATGGGTTTTGACAAATGTATAATGACATGTATCCATTACAGTATCATGCAGAATAACAGTTTCAATGCCCCAGAAATCTTGGCAACCTCTGATCCTTTTGCTATCTCCATAGTTTTGTCTTTTCCAGAATGTCATATAACTCAAATTATATAGTATGCAGTCTTTTCACACTAGCTTCTTCCACTTTTTTTTTTTTTAAACTACATGTTAGTTTCTAGATTCTAGAAGTATAAATTACCCAATACATCTTAAGGTAGTGAGATAAGATGTATTGTTCTGAGGAAAATGGCTGGCGTGTGTGTTACTGATAAGCAAATGGGAAACATTCTGTATGAAGAAGTCTCTTGATGCTAAAACTGCAGAGTGAGCCAGGGAGAATTTGCACTGGGGCTAAAATAACTGCATTTGGCCAAGCTATCAAACTCTGGCACAACTCAGACCAGGGTATAAAATACAGGCAGCTATCTCCTTTTATTACTGAAACTATAACAGAGGAATAGATGATTTCCTGAGACCTCAGAGCAGCACCAAGAGACGTGTCAGGAGCATCTGGTATCTGACGCCTCTAAATAAGACGGTCAAGTTCTTATCTCCTAAGAATCTCTGCTTCCATTTTCAAGCAGAGGCAGTTGTTTAGATGACAATCTGGTGTGGATACAAAGCACACAGCCTTCTTAGTGTTGGCACTCCAGAAAACATGACTATGTGAAATAACAGGTAAGTTATTTCTTCAAATACTTGAAGCTGGAGGGTGTGATTTTCTACACACAGCAGACAAAGCTGTATTAGAAAAATCATTCTCAAAGTGGCTCTTCCTTGGGATTATCTGTGTATGAGTAAACAAGCTTTTTATTAGTTCATTTGTTTCCTTGTTCTTATTTAAAGGAAGCCATGAACTTCCATAAACACCCCAAGCACAAGTCACCTTGTGCTCAAGTCTGTGGAGGGTGGTGTTACATAGTTAGAATAAGGAAAAGGTGTCTAAAATAGTGGTGGCTAAAAGACTGAGCTTCCCTGGAGGCTCAGAGGTTAAAGCGTCTGCCTGCAATGCAGGAGACCTGGGTTTGATCCCTGGGTCAGGAAGATTCCCTGGAGAAGGAAATGGCACCTCACTCCAGTAGTATCCTTGCCTGGAGAATCCCATGGACGGAGGAGGCTGGTGGGCTACAGTCCATGGGGTTGCAAAGAGTTGGACATGAATGAGCGACTTCACATTCACTTTCACTTTAAAAAACAAAGAAAGGGAAAAGCACACAAAAATAGGACGAAGGAAGGTCCGAGGACCAGAGTGAGAACCTCAGGTGAAGCAAACAGCCCTCCTGGCTAGCCCAGTTCCCATAGGTCAGGCTCAAGGGGAGGAGAGAAAACAGATAAAAAGAAGAGCCAAAATTGAGCCTCTGGCTTCTCTTCTCTTTGCCTCTCTTCGGTAGGCCCACCCTCACACCTCGAGGACGTATTTTCCTTTGCTTGCCAAATAAAACTGAGTCGGACATGACTGCAATTCTTCCAGAAATATCTGCACTTTTGAATTGGTTTCGATTTACTGTTATGTACTAAGGGAACCTACAAAAGAAAAACATCCACTCCACCTCTCCAACAAATGTCTTTTTGTCTCTGAATTCCCTTTAGTACCTGACCATATCCATATTTTTGCAAACCACAGGATTTCTACAGCTTTCCTTTTCTGCTTTCCCCCAGTCCGTCATAAAGCTGCTTGTTCCCAGGTTATTTGTGTTTTGTTGAAAATGAAATGATTTAGTACAGAACCGTTATTTCTATAGCCATAACATTGGATAATTAGAGCTTTCCAAACTTGGGGGAACATAAACAAGATTGCAGCAAACACCTTTACATATATGCTTGCGTGCTAGGTCACTTCAGTATGTCCGACTCTTTGCAACCCTATGGACTATAGCCTGTCAGGCTCTTCTGTCCATGGGATTCTCTAGGCGAGTATACTGGAGTGGGTTTCCACTTCCTTCTCCAGGGATCGAACCCACGTCTCATGTCTCCTGCATCAGCAGGCAGGTTCTTTACCACTAATGCCACAAGGGAAGCGCCCTTCACATACAGGATCTTCTTTGTTTGGATATGTTCAGTAGGAAATATCATACAGTACAACACAGCCAAGAGAACATGTTCATGATGTGGCGTGGGGAGACTGAGGGCACACCACGGTCCTTAGGGGAGGCCACTCCAAAGGCTTTGCATGATCTCTTCTCTTGCCCTCTCCCTGCACCTGCTGTCTTACTTTCTGCTGCTTTGCACAGCTCATTTTCACTAGAGGCAATCAGTTCTCATCTAACCTGCATCATTTCCTTTCCTCCCAGCTATTAGTTGGACTCTGGACAGCGGTGAAAGCTCTCCCTGCTGGACTGGCCTCCTTCCTGCTCCCCTCCTAAGCCTCAGGGCTCTCCCTTTGGGGTTTAGCCTTATTTAGGTCCTGGCTACATCCCTAGGGTGGAGCTGTGGAGCTTTTTACATAGACTCATCACTTCTTTCAGGACTGGCATAAGGGTGCAAAGGATGCTTGTGAAATGGACTAAGGAATTTTCTGATATCTTAAAAATACACTGGAACTATATTTCTGTAATGGTCATTAAAAAAAACTGAAGTAATTTACAATGTTGTATTAGTTTTTGGTGTACAGCAAAGTGATTCAGTTTTCTATATATGTGTGTGCATATGTGTATATACATATGTGCACACATATTCTTTTCCATTATGGTTTACTACAGGACACTGAGTATAACTCCCTGTGTGATAGAGCAGGACTTTGTTGTTTATTTTATATATAGTAGTCTGTATCTACTGGGCTTCCCTGGTGGCTCAGACAGTAAAGAATCTGCCTGCAATGCAGGAGACCTTGGATCAGTCCCTGGGTTGGGAAGATCCCCTGAGGGAGGGAATGGCAACCCATTCTAGTGTTCTTGTCTGGAGAATTCCACAGACAGAGGAGCCTGGTGGGCTACAGTCCATGGAGTCGCATAGACTTGGACACAACTGAGCAACTAACACACCTGTATCTGCTAATCCCAAATGAGCATTTTAATGGACATTAGTTGGTCCATGTTTGTTTATTGAGGCCAGACTATCACTTTGCTTTTGTGGAAGGAAAAATCCAAGTTTCACATTCTGAAATCAGGAAAGACTGAATTCAACTGCTTTTTAGTTTTCAAAGGAAGAGAAAATTTCTCTCATCTAAGCAGTAAGTGTAGGTGTGTGGTGTGTGTATGTGTCCTCCTTAACTTAGAAGATGGCATCCTGTATCACGGCAAGCAGGGCCTTCCTTACAAACAAGTGGAGGACTTCCCTGCAGCTGTGAGCTTGAAGGAATCCGTGGGCCCAAAGTGGGCCTCCATCTCCCTCTCAGCCTACAACCACCAAAGGTTGTATTATTGCTTGTTCCTGTTTAAATGCAAATATATTCACAGACAGTTCATAATGGAAGCCTTTGTGTCTTATCATTTATCTGATAAACCTCAGCTAGGAAGTGAGTCCCTGGGCTGGGATAAAGAATGACAGAATGAAAGTGAGCCCTGGGAGGCAACCTGGAGTTCATCTAAGGCCATAGTTGATGGACATGTCTGTACACCCTCAAATACCAGGTAAGCTTCTTAGAAACTGATTCCCAGAGCCCCACTCAGACCTAATGGGAGGTTACAGACCAGGTTTATGGGTGCTGAAAACTACAGTAGACAGTCAGTCATATATCTGGCTTGTAACACAGACATTTCCAAAAAAGTTATTGAGTAAATAAATGAACAATATTAAAATTCATACTGAGATGAATTCTTGTTCTTCCTATTAAACATAGCTAAAAGTCCTCAATGTTATAAAATAAACCTAAGACAACTCTGGAAGATAAAGAAAAATGGCAGAGCTGCTGCAGACCTGGGTAATGGTGAGTTCCTGCATTTTCTTTTTGCTACATAGATTTGAGACTTGGAACTTAAGAAGCTGGCAAAAGGAAATACCAATAGGTACAGATTTAAGTAACACCCAAACCAAAGCCTGCTCTTTCTACCCAAACGGCCAGGATAGAGGCATCCTAGCAAGAAAGAAAATATTTAGATGATAACCTCTCTTCTCCAACCAAATACCAGAAAAAAATTGTAACTCAACTGCCAGCCACACCAGCAAAGGTCGAGTGGAGAACCTGGACTCCCACCCTCATGGACCTGTAATGAGGGGCCTCAACATCACCAGTGGGGTGGTGTCAGGAGGAGGCAAAGTAGGAAGCTAGGATTTTCACCCCTCCTGGCCAGTAATGAGCTTGTCTCTTCTTTCCCTTCACAGTATCAATAATCATGAGGGGAGCCTGGACTCCCACCCCTGTGCGGCAGGAATGAGGACACCCTTTCTTGGGTGTCAGTGGAGGTTGAATGGGAACCTGGACATCTACTTCCAGACAGTAATGGGTGGCATCCCTTCTCCTCCAAGACAGGTGTCTGGGGAAGCCAACCAAAACTAAAGTCTTAAATAAGATCAGAAGCCTCAGAACATAATATGAAAATGGCTGCTTTCAATTGAATACCACTTGTCATCTGAATAACCTGGAAGATCTCAAATACAAAGCGACAATAAAGAGATGTCAACATTGAGATGACGGACATGTTAGCATTATCTGACGAAGATTTTAAAGCCATCATGATAATAAGGGTTCAGTAGGCAATTATGAGGGCTTCCCTGATGGCTCAGATAATAAAGAATCTGCCAGTGATGCAGGAGACCCGGTTCAATCCCTGGGTGTTATGAACATGCTTGAAACTCTTGAATACACTTGAAATATAGAACACATCATCAAAAAATAGAAAAGATAGAACGCCTCAGGAAAGAAATAGAAGACATAAAGAAGAACCAAATTGAAATTTTATAAATGAAAAATACAATAACCAAAATAAAAATCTTAGTGATCAGGCTCAACAGCAGAATGAAGGAGAGAAGTGAAACAATCAGTAAACTGAAGGTAAAACAATAGAAATCCAATTTGAAAAACATAAAATAGACTTAAAAAAAGAGAATCAGCAACCTGTAGGACCATAACAAGAGATCTAATACTTATGTCACGGGAGTCCAAGAAGAGAAGTAATTTACAATGTTGTATTAGTTTTTGGTGTACAGCAAAGTGATTCAGTTTTCTATATATGTGTGTGCATATGTGTATATACATATGTGCACACATATTCTTTTCCATTATGGTTTACTACAGGACACTGAATATAACTCCCTGTGTGATAGAGCAGGACTTTGTTGTTTATTTTATATATAGTAGTCTGTATCTACTGGGCTTCCCTGGTGGCTCAGACAGTAAAGAATCTGCCTGCAATGCAGGAGACCTTGGATCAGTCCCTGGGTTGGGAAGATCCCCTGAGGGAGGGAATGGCAACCCATTCTAGTGTTCTTGTCTGGAGAATTCCACAGACAGAGGAGCCTGGTGGGCTACAGTCCATGGAGTCGCATAGACTTGGACACAACTGAGCAACTAACACACCTGTATCTGCTAATCCCAAATGAGCATTTTAATGGACATTAGTTGGTCCATGTTTGTTTATTGAGGCCAGACTATCACTTTGCTTTTGTGGAAGGAAAAATCCAAGTTTCACATTCTGAAATCAGGAAAGACTGAATTCAACTGCTTTTTAGTTTTCAAAGGAAGAGAAAATTTCTCTCATCTAAGCAGTAAGTGTAGGTGTGTGGTGTGTGTATGTGTCCTCCTTAACTTAGAAGATGGCATCCTGTATCACGGCAAGCAGGGCCTTCCTTACAAACAAGTGGAGACTTCCCTGCAGCTGTGAGCTTGAAGGAATCCGTGGGCCCAAAGTGGGCCTCCATCTCCCTCTCAGCCTACAACCACCAAAGGTTGTATTATTGCTTGTTCCTGTTTAAATGCAAATATATTCACAGACAGTTCATAATGGAAGCCTTTGTGTCTTATCATTTATCTGATAAACCTCAGCTAGGAAGTGAGTCCCTGGGCTGGGATAAAGAATGACAGAATGAAAGTGAGCCCTGGGAGGCAACCTGGAGTTCATCTAAGGCCATAGTTGATGGACATGTCTGTACACCCTCAAATACCAGGTAAGCTTCTTAGAAACTGATTCCCAGAGCCCCACTCAGACCTAATGGGAGGTTACAGACCAGGTTTATGGGTGCTGAAAACTACAGTAGACAGTCAGTCATATATCTGGCTTGTAACACAGACATTTCCAAAAAAGTTATTGAGTAAATAAATGAACAATATTAAAATTCATACTGAGATGAATTCTTGTTCTTCCTATTAAACATAGCTAAAAGTCCTCAATGTTATAAAATAAACCTAAGACAACTCTGGAAGATAAAGAAAAATGGCAGAGCTGCTGCAGACCTGGGTAATGGTGAGTTCCTGCATTTTCTTTTTGCTACATAGATTTGAGACTTGGAACTTAAGAAGCTGGCAAAAGGAAATACCAATAGGTACAGATTTAAGTAACACCCAAACCAAAGCCTGCTCTTTCTACCCAAACGGCCAGGATAGAGGCATCCTAGCAAGAAAGAAAATATTTAGATGATAACCTCTCTTCTCCAACCAAATACCAGAAAAAAATTGTAACTCAACTGCCAGCCACACCAGCAAAGGTCGAGTGGAGAACCTGGACTCCCACCCTCATGGACCTGTAATGAGGGGCCTCAACATCACCAGTGGGGTGGTTTCAGGAGGAGGCAAAGTAGGAAGCTAGGATTTTCACCCCTCCTGGCCAGTAATGAGCTTGTCTCTTCTTTCCCTTCACAGTATCAATAATCATGAGGGGAGCCTGGACTCCACCCCTGTGCGGCAGGAATGAGGACACCCTTTCTTGGGTGTCAGTGGAGGTTGAATGGGAACCTGGACATCTACTTCCAGACAGTAATGGGTGGCATCCCTTCTCCTCCAAGACAGGTGTCTGGGGAAGCCAACCAAAACTAAAGTCTTAAATAAGATCAGAAGCCTCAGAACATAATATGAAAATGGCTGCTTTCAATTGAATACCACTTGTCATCTGAATAACCTGGAAGATCTCAAATACAAAGCGACAATAAAGAGATGTCAACATTGAGATGACGGACATGTTAGCATTATCTGACGAAGATTTTAAAGCCATCATGATAATAAGGGTTCAGTAGGCAATTATGAGGGCTTCCCTGATGGCTCAGATAATAAAGAATCTGCCAGTGATGCAGGAGACCCGGTTCAATCCCTGGGTGTTATGAACATGCTTGAAACTCTTGAATACACTTGAAATATAGAACACATCATCAAAAAATAGAAAAGATAGAACGCCTCAGGAAAGAAATAGAAGACATAAAGAAGAACCAAATTGAAATTTTATAAATGAAAAATACAATAACCAAAATAAAAATCTTAGTGATCAGGCTCAACAGCAGAATGAAGGAGAGAAGTGAAACAATCAGTAAACTGAAGGTAAAACAATAGAAATCCAATTTGAAAAACATAAAATAGACTTAAAAAAAGAGAATCAGCAACCTGTAGGACCATAACAAGAGATCTAATACTTATGTCACGGGAGTCCAAGAAGGAGAAGAGAAAAATAAATAATGGCTGAAATTTGAAATAATGGTTCACAAATTTGGCAAGAGACACAAATCTACAGATTCAAGAAGCTGAAGGAATCGCAAATGTGATAATCCAAAGAAATCTACACCAAGACGAAGAGAAAAGTCTTGAAAGCAGCCAGAGGAAGCTCTTTACCTATAAGGAGAAACAGTTAGGTTGCTAGATTCTCCCCTTCAAAAATGTTGCACCTGTTTTTAGAATTCCCACAACAGTCTCTAAGCAGTAATTTCCCATCACTCCTTCAGTTAATACTGAGTTTTTATCAGTCTTTAAAACCTTGGATTTTCTGCATAATAAAAGAAAATTATATATTACCATTGCTTTAATATGAGAGCTTCCTAGTTTGCTTCAAGATAGGGTTGGTCTCCATAAAAGCTAACCATATGATGAGAGGCTTGGAACTTTCAGCCTATCCCACTCCACCTTAGGGAGGGGAGAGAGGCTGAAGATTGAGTTCAATTACAAGTGGCCAGTGATTTAATCAGTCATGCTCACATAAGGAACTCTTCATAAATCTAGAGAGCTTTCAGACTGGTGAATGCATCCACGTGTTGGTGGGGCAGTGCACCCCAAACTCCAGGATGATGTAAGCTCCTGTACTCAGGAGTCTTCTGGACCTTACCCTAGGTACAGACATAGCTCATTTTTACTGTACATCATTTTATTATACTTGAAAGATACTGTTTGTTTTTTTTTTTTAAACAAATTGACCATCTGTGGCAACTTTGGGTCTAGAAAGTCTATCAGCATCATTTTCCCAGCAGTATTTGCTCACTTCATGTCTCTGGGTCACATTTTGGTAATGCACACCAAATATTTCCATTACTATTACATCTGTTATGGTGATCTGTAATTGAAACTTAGCAGGACCCTGTGGGGCTTCTGAGCACTGAAGCCTTTCTGTGTCCCCCATTCCTTGTTTGTAGGAAATAGACTCCAACTTCCATGAGGTCTCCTTGAGTCAAACTATTGCTAATCAGGGAAGGGAAGGGAATGGATGTTGAGACACGGGAGGAGCCAAGAAACAATAGTGGAGGCTTGGGGCAGGGTCCTGATTCTACCTCAAGGGATACACATAGACATATCTTCAAGGCTTTCCAGGTATGCAGTGGTAAAGAACCCACCTGCCAATGCATGAGATGCAAGAGACTAGGGTTGGATCCCTGGGTCAGGAAGGTCCTTTGGAGTAGGACATGGCAACCCACTCCAGTATTCTTACCTGGAAAATTCCATGGACAGAGGAGCCTGGTGGGCTACAGTCTATGGGGTCGCAAAGAGTAGGACAGACTGAACACAGAGAACTAAAACCCCCAACAGATGGAAGATGTCAGCATACTTCATTCCAGATTAAAGGACCCAGAGAAGCTCTTCAAGAAGACCACCTGAGGCCAGAACTCATTAGATTACCTGAGGCCAGAGAATAGACACCTGTAGATGTATGGCTGAGTCCCTTCACTATTCACCTGGAACTATCCCAACATTGTTAAAGGGCTATCTCCCAGTAAAAATGGTTTTGGTGTTAAAAATAGAATAAAGGAGTGTAGGCCCTAATCACACAGTCTAATCTTATCAGCAGCCCTGCCCTTGGACTATAATAACTTGCTATAATAACTCCTCACCAAATCTTCTGGGGTTGGGACAGATTTCGAGGGCAAGAGCCTGTGTGTCCCTCTTTGTCTGGCAAAGCAATAAACTTGTTCTTTTCTACTTCACTCAAAACTCTGTCTTGGAGATTTGATACGGCACCGGTGCACAAAGGCTGAATTTTGGCATCATTACCAGAAAAGAGCAAGTGATTAGAGGTTGTTTAGAGAGCTGGGGACACAGGGCTGGAGATGAAGCTGTATAAAATCTCTTGAACAACAAGATCTGATGGGCCTCCCGGTTGGTGAGTGCACAGAAGCCCTGGGAAGGGGTGGGCCTGGATGGGGCACAGAGCGCCGTGCTCCCCTGCTATGCACGCCTGGCCCAACGTGTGCATGTCTTCTGTCTGGCTGCTCCTGAGCTGGAATCTCTTATAATACGTCAGTAAATGCGAGGAAATGTCTCCTTGAGTTCTGTGAGCCATCCTGCCAAGTTATCAAACCTGAGGAGGGGTCATGAGAACTCCAATGTGCAGCCAGTTGGTCAGATGTACAGGTGATGATCTGACTTGTGTTTGGTGTCTGAAGTGAAGGTACTCTTGTGGGAAGGGAGTCCTTAACCTGTGGAATCTGATGCTATCTCCAAGTATGTGTGTGTGACATGCGTGTGTGTTTATGTGTGCATGCATGCACGTACTCGCACACACGCTTGTCACTCAGTCATGTCAGATTCTTTGCGACTCCATGGACTGTAGCCCACCAAGCTCCTCTGTCCAGAAATTCTCCAGGCAAGAATACTGGAGTGGGTTGCCATTCCCTTCTCCATGGTAGATTATATCAGAACTGAGTTACATTTTAGAACATCCAGTTGGTGTCTACTGGGAATTAAAGAATTACTTGGTATTGGGGAAAAGATAACTCCATATCTGGTGGCCAAAAGTAAAGTATTAAGCATGGAGGGAAAAAAAAAAAAAAAAAACTTTCCCTTTTAAAAAGTGTTTGCAGTGACTGTTCAGCTTTATTTTCTCTGGCACAGAAAGGTGCTGCTCAATAAGTACACACCATTTTAATTTCAACATTTCCTGCCTCTTTATTACACAATTTAGAGTAGCTCATAAAAGACAAAGGGTTTCCTGGGTGGCTCAGCAGTAAAGAATCCATCTGCAATGCAGGAGCTACAGGAGATGTGGGTTCGATCCTTGGGTCAGGAAGATGCCCTGGATAAAGGCAAGGCAATTCACTCCAGTATTCTTGCCTGGGAAACCCCATAGACGGAGGAGCCTGCCGGACTATAGTCCATAGGGTTGCAAAGAGTCGGGCACAACTTAAGTAACTTAGCACACACGCATGCATAAAAGACAAAACTAATAATACAGGAATACAAGAGTGCAAATCAAGATGAGGAGCAGCAGAGCACATATCTGGACCCTGGAGATGTAACACTGACACAGACACTCTGTCTCTTGATGCACGGCAGGGAAGGGAATGTGAGGAATTACTAATTTTTATCATATGAAGTGAAGAGACAGAGTGCCTCTCCAGAGTAGGTCCTGAAATGCCCTGCAGACCCAGTGGTAAGCTCTGTAGAGATGAACAGTGCTTTCACAGTAAATGCAAATGTAACGCCTACCAAGAGTCAGAGGTATAACGTCACAGATCAAGTCCGTACTGTGGGTGACAAGTGTGGCTTCCAAGTGTTGCAACTCTCATAGCACTTAGATTATATCCTAAGTTAGGAAATGGTAACCCACCCCAGTACTCTTGCATGGAAAATCCCATGGATGGAGAAGCCCGGTAGGCTACAGTCCATGGGGTCACAAAGAGTCGGACACGACTGAGTGACTTCACTATGCTCCCTGAATAGAGTCATTTGCCCTGGGATTCTTATAGAAGTTGGCTATTAAATGGCTCAAGAGGCTACTTTTTAGTCTGGGGTCTGGAATCAGAGTGTTCTTTTCTGATCATTAAGGACAGATTCTAGAAACTGGGCAAGGAGCTGACAGTGCTGAAGTTCTGGTATGAGACAATTATAGCCTCCACCAGAAGTGTTTGTCGGGATGTATTCTATTCGCTTCGACGGGGAGAGGAAGCCAGAGGGTACCACACACAATGCACTTGGGGTTTACCTCTAACAGCTGAGCCACAGTTCAGTGGAGCCCTCCCATGAGACCCAGAGGACCGCAGTGGAGATAGAAGAGAAGGTTTCAGCCTGAAACAGCGTAGGTCATGCCAGCTAACTCATTATGGTGCTAGCAACGCAGCTCTGGCAGATAAGTTATCTCTCGATCATTTAAGAAAGTGACTTCCTGTATGTTATCTGGTAACATCAAATTAAGTGGTGGAGAATATTTGCTAGCAGCAGCATGGTCAAAATGAGGATGCACTTTGCCAGTTTCCGCGTTCTGGTCCAGCTGCCATGCTCTGAAATGCATTTCCATGCTTCACTGCTCCAGTAACTGAATGTGAGAGGAATACTGTGGCAGGCTGGTGGCCCCAGGACAAGCAGGACTCCTCCGAAGCTGACTTTCAGCACAGCAGTGCCAAGCCTTCCTGAGACTGCTCACTGGTGGCCTGGAACACTTCCACCCGACTGGTCTTCCTTCTTCACGCTTTCATGGGGCTCAGGCTCGCGTTGTGGCCAGACTACATCGCTCTCCCTGTTTTCTCTCATAACTTGCATTTCCTTTAACAAAATCTGTGCATGTTTAACCCCATTTTGTCTGCTGCTTCTCAGAGATCCTGAACTAATACACGGAGCAATTTCTATCCCTGTCTTGCTGATGTTTAACCTTTCTGAGAACAGAAACACAGCAGGTCCATGTTTCTCATGGATGGCCTGCCCAGTTCACGGTGTTTTGTTTTTAAGCCAGGTTCTTGCCATAGGAGAGTACTTACCCTTCATCCTTCCATTCTATAGCAGAGGGATAAGGGGCTGATTCATCTAAAGTAGTATCAAACTTTTATAATGCAAAATTAAAAGGTCACAGTCTATGAAATAACTTTGCTGTAACATGGAGGGGCTTAGTTTAAATGTCTAGTTTAATTCACATCTGGGCCCAGCTTACAGACTGAGCATGAAAGAAAGCTGCAGAGTCTCGATCTTGCCTTGGCAGCACCCTCGTCCAAGGTCTGTGACATCCATCCCAGGAGCTTGCCCACAAAAGAGAACTACTGTTGGTTGAAAGAAGGAAGGAGATGCTGGACATGGGTTGCATGGTCCCTTTCAGAGCCTAAGTCATCAACAGGAGGTTACTGATTAGAATATCTGATAAGGAGAAGTCCATCAGAGTTCCCAATGGTCTGCAGGGAGGTGGATACAGGAAAACATATAGGGTTCCTATAAGCTTGGTAATAGAAATTCATGAAGAAGAAATATAAGTTAGAAAGTCTGGGTGTGCAGCGAACGTACCCCATTGTGGCCAATAAGTAAAAGAAGGGACTCAGGATCAGTGAAAACTGATATCCCAAATGTCTCTACACTGTCCTAGGAAAAACCCTCCTCCCCTTCAAAGTCCAAAGAATCCTGACTCCATGCTCTAGCAGAGAGGGCTCCATGGTGACAGAGCAGGCACAAAGTAAAAGGCAAAGGCCATTTGTCTTCACGTGTGGCAAAAGGCAAAACAGGGCTCCTATTCTTTTCATGAATCAGCTGCTGAAGCTCCACCCCAAAGCACTATGTCTTGTCCTTTTTATGATATAAAGTGCAGAGTCTGTGTGTCTCCATTTTGGGAACAGATGAGTAATTTTACTCTAATGGTGATCTTTTTGTGGTCACTGGAAATGTGTTGGGCTTCCCTTCAAAAGACCAGCAAGGTCAAGAGGTGTGTTCTGGAGACCTCTCCGTGTTGCCTTAATGCAGAGCTCATCTAGGCATTTGCAAACATGAGGTAAACACCATCTCAGGACCGATGAGGGGTCCACAGAGGCTCCTGCAGCTGATCCCTCCCTGCTTCACTACATCTGCCTCATAGACAGGAAGCTAAGGCCTGGTCATGGTTAACTCCCTTCACTGGCTTCATCGCCCGAGTAACTCCTGCTAGCAACCATATTTCCCCACATGCTCTTTTTAAAATATATGAGTAGATGTATAAAATAAATAAGCTGCAAGGACATATTGGGTAACACATGGAATATAGCCAATATCTTCTAATAACTATAAATGGATAGAACCTTTAAAAGTTGTGAGTCACTATGTTGTACATCTGAACCTTACATATATTGAACATCAACTAAACCTCAAAAAAAAAAAAATCAGGTTTAAAAAAAACAAACTTCAGAGCTTCCTTGGTGGCTCAGTGGTAAAGAATCCACCTACCAATGCAGGAGACATGGGTTCAATCCATGATCTGGGAAGATCCCACGAGCATCAAAGCTACCAAGCCCAGGCGCCACAAGTGTTGAGCCGGTGCTTGAGAGCCCGGGAACTGCGGCTACTAAGCCCATGTGCTGCAGTACCGAAGCTTGCGTGCCCTCGAGCCCATGTTCCCCAAGAGAAGCCTCCACAGTGAGCAGCCCGTGTACCGCACTCTCTAGATGCCCCCACTGGCCCTAACTAGACAGCGCCCCCAGTCCCCTAACTAGAGAAAAGCCTGCGCAGCAACCAAGACCCAGCACAGCCAAAATAGACAAAAATAAAACAAATCTTCTAAGTGTTACTTCAATGTGTTATTAATGTCTAATAATTAAATACTCATGTGTACTCAAAAGCCTTCACAGTTCCTAGGCAAACCTGATTTTCCCATGCCACATTTTAGTTAAATGTAAGTATAATATTTAGTATATATATTTAATGCTAATACTGAATATATGTTTATATAATATACATATTACATATAGTTAACTATACAATACATATACTGCTATAAAAATATCTAGCTGTAAATAAAATAAAGCTGTAAAAATCTGGGAACAATTTCCATTGTAACTATTCCAGGGTAATATTTAGCACTGAATTCATGACTTTCCCTTCTCAGCAATCATCATGAATCCCCAGGAATGTTTTCAAATTGTGAAACTAATCTACAAACTGTTTTTAAAGTAATAACATTTTTATGGTACTGAGTGTAATAGTCAGTGAAGAAGAAATCATGTTTGGCTTTATTTAAAAAATGAAGAATAAATGAAAGATATGAATAGAACCTACAACTTCATAAGTCAGAT
>SJYC01108148.1:0-23969 GCA_006408675.1 Madoqua kirkii
CTCAAGAGGCTACTTTTTAGTCTGGGGTCTGGAATCAGAGTGTTCTTTTCTGATCATTAAGGACAGATTCTAGAAACTGGGCAAGGAGCTGACAGTGCTGAAGTTCTGGTATGAGACAATTATAGCCTCCACCAGAAGTGTTTGTCGGGATGTATTCTATTCGCTTCGACGGGGAGAGGAAGCCAGAGGGTACCACACACAATGCACTTGGGGTTTACCTCTAACAGCTGAGCCACAGTTCAGTGGAGCCCTCCCATGAGACCCAGAGGACCGCAGTGGAGATAGAAGAGAAGGTTCAGCCTGAAACAGCGTAGGTCATGCCAGCTAACTCATTATGGTGCTAGCAACGCAGCTCTGGCAGATAAGTTATCTCTCGATCATTTAAGAAAGTGACTTCCTGTATGTTATCTGGTAACATCAAATTAAGTGGTGGAGAATATTTGCTAGCAGCAGCATGGTCAAAATGAGGATGCACTTTGCCAGTTTCCGCGTTCTGGTCCAGCTGCCATGCTCTGAAATGCATTTCCATGCTTCACTGCTCCAGTAACTGAATGTGAGAGGAATACTGTGGCAGGCTGGTGGCCCCAGGACAAGCAGGACTCCTCCGAAGCTGACTTTCAGCACAGCAGTGCCAAGCCTTCCTGAGACTGCTCACTGGTGGCCTGGAACACTTCCACCCGACTGGTCTTCCTTCTTCACGCTTTCATGGGGCTCAGGCTCGCGTTGTGGCCAGACTACATCGCTCTCCCTGTTTTCTCTCATAACTTGCATTTCCTTTAACAAAATCTGTGCATGTTTAACCCCATTTTGTCTGCTGCTTCTCAGAGATCCTGAACTAATACACGGAGCAATTTCTATCCCTGTCTTGCTGATGTTTAACCTTTCTGAGAACAGAAACACAGCAGGTCCATGTTTCTCATGGATGGCCTGCCCAGTTCACGGTGTTTTGTTTTTAAGCCAGGTTCTTGCCATAGGAGAGTACTTACCCTTCATCCTTCCATTCTATAGCAGAGGGATAAGGGGCTGATTCATCTAAAGTAGTATCAAACTTTTATAATGCAAAATTAAAAGGTCACAGTCTATGAAATAACTTTGCTGTAACATGGAGGGGCTTAGTTTAAATGTCTAGTTTAATTCACATCTGGGCCCAGCTTACAGACTGAGCATGAAAGAAAGCTGCAGAGTCTCGATCTTGCCTTGGCAGCACCCTCGTCCAAGGTCTGTGACATCCATCCCAGGAGCTTGCCCACAAAAGAGAACTACTGTTGGTTGAAAGAAGGAAGGAGATGCTGGACATGGGTTGCATGGTCCCTTTCAGGCCTAAGTCATCAACAGGAGGTTACTGATTAGAATATCTGATAAGGAGAAGTCCATCAGAGTTCCCAATGGTCTGCAGGGAGGTGGATACAGGAAAACATATAGGGTTCCTATAAGCTTGGTAATAGAAATTCATGAAGAAGAAATATAAGTTAGAAAGTCTGGGTGTGCAGCGAACGTACCCCATTGTGGCCAATAAGTAAAAGAAGGGACTCAGGATCAGTGAAAACTGATATCCCAAATGTCTCTACACTGTCCTAGGAAAAACCCTCCTCCCCTTCAAAGTCCAAAGAATCCTGACTCCATGCTCTAGCAGAGAGGGCTCCATGGTGACAGAGCAGGCACAAAGTAAAAGGCAAAGGCCATTTGTCTTCACGTGTGGCAAAAGGCAAAACAGGGCTCCTATTCTTTTCATGAATCAGCTGCTGAAGCTCCACCCCAAAGCACTATGTCTTGTCCTTTTTATGATATAAAGTGCAGAGTCTGTGTGTCTCCATTTTGGGAACAGATGAGTAATTTTACTCTAATGGTGATCTTTTTGTGGTCACTGGAAATGTGTTGGGCTTCCCTTCAAAAGACCAGCAAGGTCAAGAGGTGTGTTCTGGAGACCTCTCCGTGTTGCCTTAATGCAGAGCTCATCTAGGCATTTGCAAACATGAGGTAAACACCATCTCAGGACCGATGAGGGGTCCACAGAGGCTCCTGCAGCTGATCCCTCCCTGCTTCACTACATCTGCCTCATAGACAGGAAGCTAAGGCCTGGTCATGGTTAACTCCCTTCACTGGCTTCATCGCCCGAGTAACTCCTGCTAGCAACCATATTTCCCCACATGCTCTTTTTAAAATATATGAGTAGATGTATAAAATAAATAAGCTGCAAGGACATATTGGGTAACACATGGAATATAGCCAATATCTTCTAATAACTATAAATGGATAGAACCTTTAAAAGTTGTGAGTCACTATGTTGTACATCTGAACCTTACATATATTGAACATCAACTAAACCTCAAAAAAAAAAAAATCAGGTTTAAAAAAAACAAACTTCAGAGCTTCCTTGGTGGCTCAGTGGTAAAGAATCCACCTACCAATGCAGGAGACATGGGTTCAATCCATGATCTGGGAAGATCCCACGAGCATCAAAGCTACCAAGCCCAGGCGCCACAAGTGTTGAGCCGGTGCTTGAGAGCCCGGGAACTGCGGCTACTAAGCCCATGTGCTGCAGTACCGAAGCTTGCGTGCCCTCGAGCCCATGTTCCCCAAGAGAAGCCTCCACAGTGAGCAGCCCGTGTACCGCACTCTCTAGATGCCCCCACTGGCCCTAACTAGACAGCGCCCCCAGTCCCCTAACTAGAGAAAAGCCTGCGCAGCAACCAAGACCCAGCACAGCCAAAATAGACAAAAATAAAACAAATCTTCTAAGTGTTACTTCAATGTGTTATTAATGTCTAATAATTAAATACTCATGTGTACTCAAAAGCCTTCACAGTTCCTAGGCAAACCTGATTTTCCCATGCCACATTTTAGTTAAATGTAAGTATAATATTTAGTATATATATTTAATGCTAATACTGAATATATGTTTATATAATATACATATTACATATAGTTAACTATACAATACATATACTGCTATAAAAATATCTAGCTGTAAATAAAATAAAGCTGTAAAAATCTGGGAACAATTTCCATTGTAACTATTCCAGGGTAATATTTAGCACTGAATTCATGACTTTCCCTTCTCAGCAATCATCATGAATCCCCAGGAATGTTTTCAAATTGTGAAACTAATCTACAAACTGTTTTTAAAGTAATAACATTTTTATGGTACTGAGTGTAATAGTCAGTGAAGAAGAAATCATGTTTGGCTTTATTTAAAAAATGAAGAATAAATGAAAGATATGAATAGAACCTACAACTTCATAAGTCAGATTTTTTTCTTTGGAATTTCACTTTGGGGAGGAAATGAGAAGTTTGGCCGATTTTCAGTGGTCCCATGGGTCTCAGAGCACCTCTTGCTGGAGGCCCATTTCAACATACCTCCGATCTGTAGGGTACAGCTCCACGGTGACCACATCAAGAGAGTTCCAGGCCGAGATGGTCAACCCATTGTACAGACACAGCATGCCTATCATCATGGATTCGCTGGTGCCAAACCAAAGGAAGAAACAACTGATCCCCGAAAGCACCATAGAGCCACCTGCCAACGTAGCAGACAAAAGGTGGGGGTGTTGCCTGTCATCTCAGTAGAGCAAGAACCCCTGGTTCTCTGAGATCTCACAGCAAAACTGAATCCCAAGAGGAAACTGCACTCTGGGTTCAAAAAGCTCAGCTACAGGTGTATTTATCTGTATATAAGCTTTACCTCTCAACTACCTTCTGAACACAGCAAGCATGAAACACACATCACCAATTACTCAGCTACCTAAGTAGAAAAATAGACATTAGTCACACATAATTAGTTTCTCAGTCTGTTAACTCACAGAAGCGGTTCAAATGAGATGTAATTACAGACTTTTTTTTTTTTTTTTTTTTTTACTAAAATTTAGTCTTAATGAAAGGTCTTCAGAGATTTCTCCTCATTTCTGTGGGATGCAAATCCTAGGAGGGTAGGGAGGATAACAGGAGACAGGCTCCCTCTAGATCACAAGGGCAGCTCCTGTGTTTCCCGTGAAAGCAAGCACATACCTAGCATTGTTAAGCGCCCGATTCTGTCCATCAGGAGAGCAGACACGATGTTCCCTGGCAACACCGCCAGTGTCCCCAGGAAGTTGACAAAATAAATCCAGTAGGCACTATAGTCATCATCAAAGGTAAACTGGCATCCTGTCTTGTTGTACAAAAATGTGCTGTTTTGAAATCTACAGTTAATGAATTTATATGGCTCAAAATCTGTGAACACAAAGAGAGACAGTTCAGCACATCAGGCTGGCACACCAATATGAGCAAGCTTGCCAATTCAGAAAAAAAAAAAAAAAAACATGGTATTGGAAGCTCCCTGAGGGTTTCAGAGCTGGCCAAGGCACAGGGTCTAGTCAAGAACCCTGGGTTACAGGGTCCCATTGCAGCTGAAGGAAGGAATACCTTTATTGCATAAAGGAATAAATTGAGTCCAATTATCTTCTGATTTCTTATGGTTGGCCATTGCTGATATATTGCTTGCTGACTCCTTTATGTTGTTACTTTGTTCTAATTATCATATTACATAAGGACCATCATTAGACTACTAATAGATTTTACACTACAATTACAAAAACAATTTGATCTACAATGTGCATGAATCAGCCTTACTACTGCCATTTCATAGGGCTCTGAGGCAGTGAGAAGAAAAAGGACTTTCCTCGGGTCCTTGAAGCTGAATTTGCAAGTGAAGGTTTAAGTGGAAGAACCCACGGAGGAACCAGAGCTGGTCTCATTGGACAGTCACCAGCGTTCACTGTTGATTTTGGTCCTGAATCTTGGATCTAGCCAAAAGGAGTTGCAGATGATGGTGGGTTCTGCTAAAAGGGAATGAGGATCAAAACAGTTATTCTCGCTGATCGAAATTGGCCTAAAAAGCTGGTCTTCTGAGGTTGAATGGGTTGGAAGACAGTGAGAGACCACTGTTTAAACAAACCCTAAGAACCCTGACCCCATCCTCACTTGGAGCTAGGCAGGGGTGGCTCCTGTCTGCGCATCAAGCAGGCAGGGCTGGTAACAAAGTGGCACTGGTCCTTCTGCCAGTGTTGGGCCATTATTTTGACCTCATGGGACAGATGGACCAATGTGTGGGGTGATAGAGCAGGGGCTGTGTGATCGGATGAGCCTGGGTTCATATGTCAGCTGTGACCAGCTGTACAACTCTGGCCAAATTACTGCAGTTTTTGACGCTTCAGCTATTGTGAAAATTAAACAAGACAATGAGTGTCTAATAACCTGAGGTAGGAACCAGCATATAGTCAGTGTTCAGTCAATGTTTGCTTCCTTCCACTTTTCCCCTGTGTTTCCCAGACTCCATTAAGTGGATTGAATTAAAAGACTATATGTGACTGGGCATGTACTTGTCCATCTCTGTAGACTGTAGTTCAGGCCAGCTCACTTAAGCTAACAGCAGAGTTTGAAATCAAGACTGTCAAACGACTACAGGTTCATTCTTTGCTTTAAAAATTATTCACCACAGGATTTTTTTTTTTTCTGCCAACTTTGAGCTCAGCCTGTTCCATCTGCATTAAATCTGACAAAAACAGTCACTACAAGCTCAGCTTTGACCCAACCTGATGGAGGGAGTTTGTTCATTTGTACTTCAACGTTCACTTCCCCCGTAAGCGTCTGCCCGCACCTATCACCAAATAGGTATCACGTTTCTGCCAAGAACCAGGGCTGTGAAGAGGATCCAGGCAGGGTTAAGTGGTACACTCACCTGTTTTGTTAAAAACAGTTTCAATAAATGTGCAGTTCTTGAAGTAGGTGTTGACTGAAGTCACATCCTCAAAGGTGCAGGACTTAAAAACTGAATTTTTGAAAATTATGGATTTGAACCTGATCCCTGCAAATCTGTCCGACACACACACAAAAATTCATGTCAGTGATTGTGTCTATCAGGGTTTAAAGTTAAGTCAAACAGATTTAGAGATGGGATGTTCCACTATGGGCCGTGCTAAATCACTTCAGTCATGTCCGACTCTGAGACACGATGGTCTGTAGCCCACCAGGCTCCTCTGTCTATGGGACTCTCCAGGGAAGAATACTGAAGAAGGTTACCTGAGGTTCCACTATGGATTCTCTTAATTAAAAAGGACAGTGGCTTCTGGATTTTCTAAACTCTTAGCTTTCCCCCCTCTTTCTCATGGAGCCTGTCCTTTTGACTATCTCATTGTTCCCCAATATTATTTTCCACCAGAAAAAGAGATGGCATCCTAAATAACTTCATGTAGCTTTCAGCAATGTTGGTAAAAGGGTGTTTGTGGGGTATACAGTTGAAGGCATTGAGTTTGGAGATTACCTGTGGCTATCGATTCTTTATTTTTTAATCCTATCCTCCCTCTTGCTCCTTCACTTATGCCTTTATTTGAAAACTCTCTATTTGGGGTTAACAGCTGTAACTTGAGCATGTGCTCCCATGCTTACTTTTAATGAATGTCTATTTCCCAAGCTGATAACCCAAAGACTCTTTATTCTAGTGTAGGGACTTCCAATTATCTTGAGTGATGATGGGAGAATCACTTATGTGAGAAATGATTATCTTAAGGGTCAAGAAACTCATAGCTCACAGTCATTTCCAAGAATATTTTTCTTCTCAGCACCGAGAGGTATTCCTCAAACTAAGCTGAATGACTATAGCTCAGCCTGCTTTTGGAAATGGTAGAATGATGAAACTTGCTCCGATTCATTTTTGGGTGATGCAAGAGGGAAGGTGGAGATGATAACAGGCATAATCATTCTGACATCTTAGAAGAGTTTATGGTTCAGATATTAAGTGTTGATAAAGACCCTTGGGAGACATGTATACATATCCATCAGTGTGTCTTGGTAATTTATTAAGAGACTGTGAATGTATCCTTCACCAGTTATTGAGAGGAAAATGCTTGCTCAACTGGGGAAGAAGTTAATACACCAAATACCAGTGTTATTAGGGCAGAAAGGGACCAATCCTTCTAGGCAAGGAAGATGATTTAAAAGTAATTCACTACTGAGATTTTAAAAGTCATCCTCACTCTAATGCCAGGCTGCATTTGTCAGCTCAGAATGCACTAAGTCCCTATGAGACAACCTCCTTAAAAAATTCACCCCCTACTCTAGTTCAGAGTAAGATCACCTAAGCCATAAATCTATCTACAGAAGGAGGGTAAATCAGGGCATATTTTAAGATCACTAATTTTCTGAAATGAAACTGTATTTGGAAAGGTGAAATTATTATTATTTCACTGGATGCTATCTGCATAGAATATACATGGAGAACAATTCAAAACGTTCAAAAAGGAGAAAATAAGTCTTTTCCCTCCCATTCTCAAGCTATCCAGTTGTTTTTCCCAGAGAGGACCACTGCTGGCATTTTCTCGTAGGCTCTTCAGGGAGCGCTCTGCACTCCGCATGCCGGCAAAGAAGACACTATTCTACACTTCGCTTTGTTCTCCTGAAAGTCTACTTCAGAGGCCACTCCTTATCAGTACATGAAGAACTGCCATTTTAGAAAGCTGAATAGGAAAACTATTTTTTTTAAATGAGTTAGTTAGTGGTATTTCAAACTTCCGTGAAAGACAAAAAAATTTTTTTCTTTCACCTTCTAAAATAGACTTATGGGCTTTACAAGGATTTTAATATTATTAAAATTATTAATCATTATATTGCCAAAGTAAAACATTTCTCCATGATTGACCAGCCTAGAACTTTTTCTTTAAAATATGGCATACTAGAAATTTCTAATGAGATTATAATAATTTTTAAATAATGAAGTCAATTTTCAGCCTAGAATTATAGACCCCTTGACTCCAAGATTTCTGTGGAAGAACAAGTACAGATTCAAGTCAGTATTTTGGGAGGGAGAGTAAAGATGATCCTCTGTGGATCAGGCCTCCCAGTGTATTGCCAACCTACACAGTTACCTCCTAGTTGGTAACTCTCCTTCTCATTACACAAACCATAAGCATCCCACAGAATTATTTTTCATCTTTCCAAACTGGTTTTTGCTCAGAGAAACTTTTATCAATTATGTTAGATTTTTACTTTGATCTCTTTTTAAACTGGGAGAGTATCCTAAGAATGAGGTAAACCAACAGAAAGTCATACCACAACCATTTGCTCAGATAAATAATGGGTAGAAACAGGGGCCTTGTCTGCCCTTTTCCATTTCCAAAAAATAAACCATGACCATTTCTTGAAACAGTTCTTCCTTCTCATCACGAGGAGTTCCACACTCCATGCTCAAAAATGTCCTTTGCTAACTTATCTCCTATTTTCAAAGCTCTTAACTTTGGAAAATCATTCCCATTCTTTAACTGAAACTTTCTCTGATACAACTTAACCCCAGTTGTTGAACCAGCATAGTGGAGAAAGAAGGAATTCTGAAGAGTAGCCCCCTTTTCCAGAGACAGAAAACAGGCATGAAACTATCTGTCAGATTTTCTCTTTAAGGTAAATAACATTATAACCTGTTTTCTCATAATCCTTACTCTTCCCTTCTGTAACTTATTTTGCTCACTTTCCAAGGCCTCTCTGAATCTTCTTTTCACACCAGTCAATTCTACTCCTTTACAAACGGGAAGTAGCCCAGTTTAAGAAGTAATTTAAGTAAATTGACTGATATACGTGGATCTTTTCTTTAAAGGCTATTTGGAAGCATTTGAATTCAGTCTGAAAATGACTACATGTACCAACTGAAAAAAAATTATACATACGCATATTTTAGTGTCATGAAGGCAAATAAATATATTTTTAAGACAAGGTAGGAAATTAAATGATTTAAAAGTTTCTGGACCTGCCATTGTCGCATTCCATTCCGGTAATAATCTGATTTGCCATTGTAAAGTTAATAGTTGCATCTGAAAATTTCATTTTTGGTTCATCTACATTTTTCAACACATTCGACTGCAGATGTTTAATGACATCGGGGAACCAAACAGATAATCCGTAGTACCTGCAAAGACAAAGAAATGTGAGTTTGTAAAGGTGTTTGCTTTCAAGGTTTTTGATCATCTTTACTATCATGATTCTGAATTCTTTTTCAGGTAGTTTGCCTATTTCCTCTTCACTTTTTTGGACTTCTGTGTTTCTAGTTTGTTCCTTCATTTGTGTAGTATTTCTCTGCATTTTCATTATTACTATTTTAACTTACTGTGTTTGACGTATCCTTTCCCCAGCCTTCAAGGTTGAATTCTTTCTTCCTTTTGGTTTCTGCTCTCCAAAGATTGGTCCAGTAAGCTTCGTATAGGGTGAGATTTGTGCTGGGTTTTTTCATTTGTTTGTTTTTCCTCTGATGGGCAAGGCTGAGTTAGGTGGTAATCCTGTCTGCTGATGATTGGGTTTGTATTTTTACTTTGTTTGTTGTTTAGATGAGGCATCCTGCACAGGGGGCCTCTGGTGGTTGGGTGATGCCCAGTCTTGTATCTAAATGGTTTCCTTTGTGTGAGTTCTCACTATTTGATACTCCCTAGGGTTAGTTCTCTGGTAGTCTAGAGTCTTGGAGTCAGTGCTCCCACTCCAAAGGCTCGGAGCTTGATCCTTTTTTAAGAGTGATCACATTTCAGAATTCCATATCACAGAGAAACCATCTTTTCTCATCACTTCGCCTGGAGCTGCTGCTGGAGCTGTGGCATGGCTGCCACCTGGAGACCCGGTGGGTGTACCCTGTAAAGGTGCCTCTAAAGGTGCTGGTACTCTAGCGGCCATGACCACCTCCCTGCTATTTTCAGAGGGGTAGTGGCTCCCGGAGAAGCACTGTTAATTAGGACTGTGCCCCACTCCCCTCATCCGCAGCCCTGTCCCTTAGCATTATGGGTCAGCAAACAGGAATCTCACTGGCCCCTCCTCCTCATCACAGGTCTGCAAGAATCAAGCTAGAGGGATGGCCTATGTTTCCTTGGAGAATCCCAGGTCCTGAGTCCCTCCTTGGGAAAGAGACATGTGTAAGAATTCCATCCGACACAGGCACATCCTGGCCTGGAGGTTTCTCCTCATCCCCTTAGCTGCACTGAAGAACCCCCATCTCCTAGTCTTGAGCTACAAACTCCTGGGGTCCCCAAACTGTGAGGGCTCTTAGAGAATGACCTCTTTATTAACGGATGATTTTCCTTGGTTCCTTCACTACCGTGGTCCTGTTAGCCTGGGGGCAGAGCCCATGCCCCCGAGGTTCAAGGCTGGGAAAAAGATCATTTAAGTATTTATTGGAAAAGCCAGGTTATTGCCTACTTTCTACCTCTCGCCTCTAGTATGTCATTCTAACAGGTTACAGCTCAGCCATGCTGCCATGATCTTCAGAGCAGTAACCACTAACCACAGGTATGAGCAGTTAAATGTGACCAGTCCAGATGAGACATACGTATGGGAAAAATGTAAAATTAAGTCATTAATCATATTGATTAAATGTCAAGAAATGATAATATTTTGGACAAAATGAATGAAATAAGATATATTATTAAAGTTTGTTTATTAAAGTAATAACAATAATTAATAATTATTGTTTTCTTATTAATAAGATATAATATCTTATTAATAAGATATATTATTAAAGTTTGTTCCACCAATTTCCTTTTCCTTTTTTCACCCCTTTTAAAATGTGACTGCCAGGACATTTAAAAAGATGCATGTGGCTGATGTTATATCTTCACTGGACAACGCAGCTCTAAACTGGTGCTTCCCACCCAAAGCAGGGTCCCTGGACCAGCACCATCAGCATCACCTGGGAACTTGTTAGAAATGCACACCCTTGGGCCTCATCCAGACCTGCTGAATCAGAAACTGTGGGGTGGAGTCCTCCAAGGAACTCTTCTGATACTAAGTTCGAGAACGACTGCTCTGATTTATCCCCAGTTACACTGAGCTACACAGGGGAAGAAGTGGTTATGAGAATCACTTGTGCAGATAGATAAGCTAGGTTTAGAATCCTTGCCTTGTCACTTACCAGCCATGTGATCTTGGGTAAGTTATCAAAGCATCAGTTAACTGCCACCTCTAATATCAGAATGATGAGAGTAACCACCTCCTTGGGTAACTGCTTAGGTTAAATGGAATGCAAAATACCCAGCACATAGCGAGTGCTCAAAAGACTAAGTCGTTTTTATCATCAGCATTGTCATCAGGATTCCTGAAATATCTCTGCCTCAGGATTCCATAGATTTCAGCCTCTTGTCTTCACAGATCATGAAATAATTACTGCAGGGGTGTGAGTGGTGGCCACTGAATATGAAATGACTCTGGAGGCAGCAACTCTGCAGCGATCTCTACTCATATCCAGAAGATACAAATCTTCAAAAAGGGCAACAGTGAGGGAAGCATGACACCCTGGAACATTCATCATCAATAACACGGAGGAGTTTCTGCTATGTTCCATTTATTCAGCCAGTGTTTACTGGATAGCCATTGAATGCTACGTATTGTTTCAAGTTTCAGGGACTGTATAAGGAAATCTATAAGGCTTAAAATGTGGTCAATAACAGGTAAGTAAACAAAATAAATCATAGGTATTATCCTGTAACTCTTCACATTTCAAGACCAAGACGTTTGTTTTGCTTTTTCTTTGGATCTAGCCAGTGTTTAGCACATAGTAGAAACTTGCACGCATCCATGCTAAGTCGCTTTAGTTGTCTCCACTCTGTGCGACCCTATGGAGTGTAGCCTGCCAGACTCCTCTGTCCATGGGATTCTCCAGGCAAGAATACTGCAGTGGGTTGCCATTTTCCCCTCCAGGGAATCTTCCTGACCCAGGGACTGCATTTGCATCTCCTTATCTTCTGCATTCAGTTCAGTTCAGTTGCTCAGTCTTGTCTGACTCTTTGCCACCCCACGGACTGCGGCATGCCAGTCTTCCCTGCCCATCACCAACTCCCAGAGCCTATTCAAACTCATGTCCATCAAGTTGGTGATGCCATCCAATCATCTCATTCTCTGTCTTGCCCTTCTCCTTCCACCTTCAGTCTTTCCCAGCATCAGGGGCTTGTCCAATAAGTCAGTTCTTCACATCAGGTGGCCAAAGTATTGGAGTTTCAGCTTCAACATCAGTCCTTCCAGTGAATATTCAGGACTGATTTCCTTTAGGATGGACTGGTTAGATTTCCCTACAGTCCAAGGGACTCTCAAGAGTCTTCTCCAACACCACAGTTCAAAAGCATCAATTCTTCAGTGCTCAGCTTTCTTTATAGACCAACTCTCAAATCCATACATGACTACTAGAAAAACTATAGCATTGACTAGATGGACCTTTGTTGGCCAAGTAATGTCTCTGCTTTTTAATATTCTGTTTAGATTTGTCATAGCTTTTCTTCCAAGAAGCAAGCATCTTTTAATTTCATGGCTGCAGTCACCATCTGCAGTGATTTTGGATAAATCAAGTCTCAATAAAGTCTCTCACTGTTTCCATTGTTTCCCCATCTATTTGCAATGAAGTGGTGGGACTGGATGCGATGATCTTAAGTTTTCTGAATGTTGAGTTTTAAGTCAACTTTTTCACTCTCCTCCTTCATTTTCATCAAGAGGGTCTTTAGTTCTTCACTTTCTACCATAAGGTAGTGTCATCTGTGTATCTGAAGTTATTGATATTTCTCCTGGCAATCTTGATTCCAGCTTGTGCTTTATCCAGCTTGGCATTTTGCACAATGTACTCTGCAGAGAAGTTAAATAAGCAGGGTGACAATATACAGCCTTGATGTACTCGTTTCCTGATTTGGAACCATTCTGTTGTTCCATGTCCAGTTATAACTGTTGCTTCTTGACCTGCATACAGATTTCTCAGGAGGCAGGCAAGGTGGTCTGGTACTCCCATCTCTTTCAGAATTTTCCACAGTTTATTGTGATCCACACAGTCAAAGGCTTTGGCATAGTCAATAAAGCAGAAATAGATGTTTTTCTGGAACTCTCTTGCTTTTTCCATGATCCAGCAGATGTTGGCAATTTGATCTCTGGTTCCTCTGCCTTTTCTAAAACCAGCTTGAACATCACCACAGTTTATTGTGATCCACACAGTCAAAGGCTTTGGCATAGTCAATAAAGCAGAAATAGATGTTTTTCTGGAACTCTCTTGCTTTTTCGATGATCCAACAGATGTTGGCAATTTGATCTCTGGTTCCTCTGCCTTTTCTAAAACCAATTTGAACATCTGGAAGTTCATGGTTCAAATACTGTTGGAGCCTAGCTTGGAGAATTTTGAGCATTACTTTGCCAGCATGTGAGATGAGTGCAATTGTATGGTAGTTTGAACGTTCTTTGGCATTGCCTTTCTTTGGGATTGGAATGAAAACTGATCTTTTTCAGTACTGTGGTCACTGTTGAATTTTCCAGTGCTGGCATATTGAGTGTAGCACTTTCACTACATCATCTTCCAGGATTTGAAATAGCTCAACTGGAATTTCATCACCTCCAATAGCTTTCGTAGTGATGCTTCCTAAGGCCCACTTGACTTCACATTCCAGGATGTCTGGCTCTAGGTTAGTGATCACACCATTGTGGTTATCCAGGTCATGAGGATCATTTTTGTATAGTTTTTCTGCCACCTTTTCTTAATATCTTCTGCTTCTGATAGGTCCATATCATTTCTGTCCTTTATTGTGCCCATCTTTGCATGAAATATTCTCTTGGTAGACCTAGTTTTCTTGAAGAGATCTCTAGTCTTTTCCATTTTGTTGTTTTCCTCTATTTATTTGCACTGATCACTGAAGAAGTCTTTTCTTATCTCTCCTTGCTATTCTTTGGAACTCTGCATTCAAATTTGTCCTGCATTGGCAGGATGATTCTTTACCACTGAACCCCCTGGGAAGCCCTGACAGCTATTTATTGAGCACTTATTCTGTGCCAGGGCCATATATCAGTGAGCAAAGCAGTTTAACATCTCTGTTCTCACACAGCTTCCAGAGGAGGAAGACAGAGCCTTCTTTATTCCTACAGAATGAAAAAGCTTTTTGTCTATATTAGAAGATGATAGAAGGCACAATGGGGAATAATAAGGCTGAGAAGGGGACGGGGAATCTGAAGGGGGACTGAGAAGCTACAGTTTTAAAAGGTACTTGGGGAAGTATCACTGAGAAGGTGGCATAGGAGGAAAGCCTCAAAGGAGGAGAGAAACGAGCTGGTCCATGTCTGGGGGCAGGGCACAGACCCGAGATAGGACATGTTCAAGAAAGTTCTGGCACATTGGAGGAAGAACAAAGAGGCCAGCAGGGATGGAGCTCCGCCAATGAGGAGAGAGTGGAGAACTCAAGGGAGCAAAGCATCCTTGGTCTTCTTGAACTTTCCCAAACTTGGGGAAGTATCACTGAGAAGGTGGCATAGGAGGAAAGCCTCAAAGGAGGAGAGAAACGAGCTGGTCCATGTCTGGGGGCAGGGCACAGACCCGAGATAGGACATGTTCAAGAAAGTTCTGGCACATTGGAGGAAGAACAAAGAGGCCAGCAGGGATGGAGCTCCGCCAATGAGGAGAGAGTGGAGAACTCAAGGGAGCAAAGCATCCTTGGTCTTCTTGAACTTTCCCAGCACTGTTGGTTTTGCCACCCCAGCTTTATGACAACATAAATAAAATGATTGCTTGATAAAAACTGTAACTGTTAGCAAATCTAAAAAGAAAAAAAAATCCTAGAATTAGTAGCATCACACAGTATAAGAGAAGAAAGCAATGAGGCTGGGAGTTACAGTATGGAAATTTAAAGATTTCGTTCACCAAAAATGTAAGGATCACTTACCCAAAGGACAGCGTGAACCATACAATCGTGAGTTTTATGGTATTTTCCCTGACTGGGTAGGTGAAACATCTCATAAAAGTCAACCAAATCTGTGAAATATCAGAGAGTTAGTTTTCTTATGCCAGTCCCTAGGCAACTCTACTTCCCAACCCCCTCTGACAAACTATAAAAACATGCTGCCTTTTCTTCGGGCTGGATTCATTTGGACTTAAAATGTAAAAGCTAAAGGCTGCTGCTGCTGCTAAGTCACTTCAGTGGTGTTCGACTCTGTGCGACCCCATAGACGGCAGCCCACCAGGCTCCCCCGTCCCTGGGATTCTCCAGTCAAGAACACTGGAGTGGGCTGCCACTGCCTTCTCCAAAGCTAAAGGCTACAGGAAACCAAATACTGGAATTTGTATTTATCAGCTTCCAACAGACAAAGTAACTCGAGATGTTGGTGTACCCCATCACTGGTAGGACCCCTTATTTAACACTTTCCCTCCCACTAAAAAGCAACATCTTGGCTACCCGGCTGATCGCAAGGGAATCCCATTACCTGGTCCCCCACCAGGAGTCAGGTGCCCTGGGCAGGAGGGCGAAGAGCCCCACTTGCAGGGCGGACTCTGCCAACCCTGTTTCTGACTAACCTCCAGCGACAAGCGGGCCCGCGAGTCAGGGCGGGCTTGTTACTTACGCCATACAGTTCTGTGCGGATGCGAACAGAGCACCTCCTGAACCATGTTCCCGTGTCGCTCTCAATTTCAATCAGTTCATCTATCTGTCTCGGAGTTTTGATTCTGTTTACCTGTAAGGAGCAACAGAGGGCAAAGTGCTAAGTTTTTGTCTCTGAAGTTGTAGTGTTTAGATACAATTTGTTTTTAAAGGCGTGAAAGC
Source organism: Madoqua kirkii (assembly GCA_006408675.1). Classification (NCBI taxonomy): domain Eukaryota; kingdom Metazoa; phylum Chordata; class Mammalia; order Artiodactyla; family Bovidae; genus Madoqua; species Madoqua kirkii. The sequence goes on from SJYC01108148.1 coordinate 15,555, forward strand.
TGATGCCAACAAAAAGGAAGCAGGTGTTTGATACATAAGCAGGAATCCATAAATATGAGAACACAGGTGTCAGTATACAGACTCAAAGGCACCTAAAGGAACTGAATAAAGACTGAATGAGAGGGTGAACACCATAAAGAAAAGAGGGGGAAGAGTAAGTAGTAATGGAATTAAATGGAATTAAATGAAACAAAATGCGCTTCTCTGAATCATGACTAAAAAAGGCACACATTGGGAGGTGGGGGAGGGAAGAATTGAGAGTCTGGGATTAGCAAACTATTACAAAGGGAACAGAGAACTCTTACAAAGAGACCAGATACACAAAGTCCTACTGTATGGCACAGGGAACTATATCTTTCGAAAAACCATAATGGAAAAGGACACGATAATGCATATACATGCATAACTGAATCCCTTTGCTGTGCAGTAGAAATTAACAGAACATTGTAAATCAACTCCATTTCAGTAAAATAAACTTAAAAAAAAGGCACACACTAGCAGATAAAACTCCAGATAGAGTCCCCTGTGGATTAAGAACTACTTAGACAAAAGTGACTGAACACACTTTTCTTTGGAACCTGCTTACTTGATGAATTTGGCCCCTAAACAGAGTTCTTAGAGTTTTCCCATATAACTTCCATTCTTGACCCGCTCTTCCTTCTCTCGCAGCCAAATAGTGTGCGTTCAGTCATGTCTGACTCTTTGCAACCCCAGGAACTGGAGCCCACCAGGCTCCTCTGTCCATAGGATACCGAGGATACTGAAGTGGGCTGCTGTTTCCTCCTCCAGGAGATCTTCCTGGCCCAGGGATCAAACCCATGTCTCCTGCATTAGCAGGCAGATTCTTTATCCCTACCATCACTTGGGAAGCCCAAACCCACAGTGACTAGTCAGCAAATACCCACAGGTGACCTGAAGGTGAAGTCCAGTGACTGAGTTTAAGTTGCAAGCACCAACACTGACTCTTCAGTGACAGAAGGGGAACAATGATGGAGGTATAGCCTGTATCCCTGACTTAAGCTAGCCTCCTTCTCCTAAGGAAAAGAGCCAAGAGTCAGGAGAAGCAATGCTTTCAGCACAGAGAATGAAGCCTGAAAAGAGGGCGTGGGGTCGGGGGAAGGAAAGCATTTTTCCTTTGTGGACCTATCCCATCTTACCTTGTTAGTCAGAATCTACCTGCTTTTGACAAACCTGAGAGAGGGTAGAAACGTGCACACATGCTATCCCTGCCAGGGATAACTTCTGAATAGATCTTTCTGGAGAGACTGCCAACATCTGAAGCAGTACTTTGACTGCACAAAGCCAAGTACAAGACTGGCTTTTGACAGAGGTGATTTGAGGACCCTCGGCATCTTTCAAATTATACCAGGTGGGCAGTAGCCTCTCCCTGGCTATGTAAACAAAGATATCCGTATTTAGTGACGATGATGTCTGAGTTAAAAGCAGGATTCCAAATAGGGTCAGCTACAAACCATTCATTGTTTTGTGGCATTCTAGAGTTTTGTTTTCTTTTTAAATCACAGGGGTATTCCTTTTGTTTGTTTGTTTGTTTGTTTTTGTTTTTTAAGATAGTATCACTGACTCAATGGACATGAACTTGAGCAGGTGCCAGGAGATAGCAGAGGACATGGAAACCTGGCATGTCACAGTCTGTGGAGTTGCAAAGAGTCAGACATGATTTAGTGACTGAACAACAAATTCTTGGACATGACTTAGTGACTGAACAACAAATCTTTTTTGTACTGAATGAAAGATTCATTGAATTCTATAGTGTTTTACAATTTCAAAAGTTTCATGCAGATGATTTCATATAATCCCATAATAATTCCTTTTTCTCCTGCCCCTTCACTGTCCCTCTCCTCTCCTCCCCCTTCTTCCCACTGCTAACCACTAGTTTGTTCTCTACACTTGTGAGCCCACTTCTGTTTTGTTATATTCACTAGGTTGCTGTGTTTTTTTAGATTCCACATAAAAGTGGTATACAGTATTTGTCTTTCTCTGTCTGAATTATTTCATTTAGCACAATGCCCTCCAAGTTCACCCATATTGCTGTAAATGGCACAATTCTATTCTTTTTCATGGCTGAGTAATATTCTGCTGTTTATAACATCATCTTCTTTATCCATCCATCTGCTAATGGACACATAGACTGCTTCTGTATCTTGGCTATCATAAATAATGCTGTGAACAATGGGTTGCATGGGTTCATGTATCTGTTCAAATGAACATTTTTGAGTTTTTTGGATATATACCCAGGAGCAGGATTGTTAAGTCATATGGTAGTTCTATTTTCAGTTTTTTGAGGAATCTCTCTACTGTTTTCCACAGTGTCTTCACCAGTTTACAGTTCTCACCAACAACGTACAAAGGGTCCCTTTTCTTCACATTCTCACCAGCATTTGTTATTTGTGTTTTTTTGACGAAGGCCATCCTGACTCAATATATTATTTTTGAGAGGCTTCTTCTCCATTCATTGATGTTTGTTTGTTTGTACATTCTTTCATCAGTACCCACGGGAGCCAGGACTGGTATAGACCCTGGAGATGCAATCATAAAGCATCGTGCTCTCTAAGCAATTATCATATAGATTAGAAAGTATCCCAGTGGAAATCTGCATCAGATGGGAGAGACATACTGTACAGAACACTCAAGCTGACCTGGGAGTGAGACAGAAAACTTGATGGACTGTGGAATCTGAGCTGGAGCTTATGGAGAAGTATGTAATTTGCCACGTGTTATCAACGGTTTGAAGGGCATTCCAAGTGGGAGGAATACCACAAGCAAACATCCAGAGGTGTAAGAGAAAAGACTGTATTGGAAACTGCAATGAATCTTTGTGACTCCTGAAGAATGGTGCAAGGGCAGAGGGCAGGGAGTAGGGAGGAATGAACCAAATCAGTGGCAAATAAGGGTAGAAAGTAAGAGACAATGATGAGAGAGATTTAGGATGGAGAATAATAAGACATACTGGATTTTTTGGATGTAATAGAGATAAAGGAAAGAAAGAAACAAGATAGTTTTCAGGGGTCTAGTTTTGGTAGTGCTGGTGGCACTTGCTGATAAGTCTTCAGACAAAGAAGAGATCTGGAGACTCTTCAGCTGAGAAGTTCAGATTTAGAAATTCAGAATTTGAAGGGCCTCTAGAACATAGGAGTAGGGCCACAAAGCCCTTCAACATGTATATTTGGAGCTCAGTTTATCCATTTGGAGAAAAAGATCTGGGAAGTAGCTGAGATCAGCTAAGGAAAATGTGAATGAACTTAAAAGAGGAGTTTGCTGCAAACAACATCCTGAAAAACAGTATTCAGATTAGGTACACAGGAAGAAGACCTTTGAGGAAGGCATGTGAATTCGCCATGTTGTAGATATAATAAGAAAAAGATCAAATGTGTCATGGTGGAATCTGTAACGACTTTGGAAGTCACATATAAATGATCGAGATGACCCATTCTTTTAGAGTGGTCCCATCTTATTCCCACCTAATCTTTATACAGTCATATTGATGTAGATGATAATGAATGAACTTGGTAACTCAGACCTTCTGGAAGAAAAAGCAGGTTAGCAGGACAGTGAGGTTCTACAGAGACACCTTCTCAGAAATCTTGGGTAGAGGGTTTATTCTCAACCGGCTGAGAAGAGTTAGGTGACACTGAGTATCTACATGACACCTCAAGATTCCTTTTGCCTTATGATCCTTTAATTTACTCTTCCTCTGTAGTGCATCTACTCAAAAGAAGGGTTCACTCAAAGGATTCCAGGTCCTCAGTGGTGGACATCCATTATTTACCTTTGTTCCTCCATTACGCCGCAGAAAACATTTATATTAATTAAGAATCTGTGATCATTTAGATAGAGGCCAGATGAATTATACTTTCATATTACCAAAAATCTGTTTCATATTAAAAATGTAATGAGTCAATAAGTGTCAAGGGATTGTTTAATCTGGAACTATTTCACTTATTTCAAGAACTATAACCGATACTGTTTATAAGACATTGAATATTTTGCTTATATCACCTTTAAACCTAACTTAGACATTTTTGGTGTAATTACATGTTATCTACATCAAAGGATCTTAAAACCATTTTTAAAAAAATTTTGGTGGAGGTTCTGAGGAAAAAAATACTGTTCTTTCCAAAAAATACTATGCATTCAATTTTTTATTAGTTTAGATGAGTTTTCCCATTGAGAATACATTTTGTAACTGGAGGATGGAAGGCCATTCCATGCAGAGGTGAAGCACATAGAACAGCAGTGCAGCAGGTAAGACAGCGAGTATGAGATACTGAGAAACGAGAGAGGAATTTACGACCAGGCCTTTTCTGAAAAGGCTTCTCGGCCTTTGGCACAGAGGATTCACCGAGAAGCAGTACTCACCGTGAAGACCTTCTCAGGCTGACCCCGTGCTCTCATGTTTGTGTCGTGAATCAGTTTCAGAATCATCCAGGCTTCATCATGTTTTCCGACCTAAGCAATGTGAATAGACAGTGAGTGGCCCGGAGGTGAAACACACATGCCCCCCGATTTTCCAATAACCATGTGATATTGTCAGATCCCATCGGGTGCAACAGTGCAAACGGTTTAGGTTCATCCCATTGGAAACACAGACTACCCTGATACCCTGAGTGCAGCAGCGGCTCAAGGAATAGTGTTTCCTTTATAAAAAATAAGGCGCATTTTCTTCACTGAGGGAAACCACTTGCTTGAGGAGGAACATTAGCACTTTCAGGCCATGAGGCAGCCTTTGCACATGCTGGTTGTTGAAACTACGTCTCCATGAAACCAAATCCTCCATAGTTCTGTAGTAGGAAGTAAAAATGTACCTCCTGAAGAGGCAAACATACTCTCCTAGGATTAAAAGGAACTTGTTTCAACGTCTCTGGCCTCCTTGAGTATTTATAATGATGAACGTTACCTCCAGCAAGAACCGTGGGCTTTCGGGCATGAACGTGAGGGCCACCACCGAGGAGGCACAGGGGAGCGCGCAGACGATGACAAACACGCGCCAGCTGTGGAACTGGTAGGCTGACCCCATGCTGAAGCTCCACCCTGCGGAAGGAAGAGGGGAGCGGTGAGGGGAGCGAGGACCCCACGCCACTGCGAGCGCCCACACCTGGAACCGATTAATGGTCCACTCTCACCACCTCCAGAAGAGTGAGCTGAGCTGGGCGTTAGCCACAGTGAGCAGCTCAGCTTGAAGATGGCCAGTAACGGTGCTGAGAAGAAAGGAGCCTGCGATCAAAGCGAGCTGGGGCTGGGGATGGAGGTGCATGTATATTTCTGGACAAGCAAACTGCAAAGACCGAGGTCAGTGAATTTGGGACTGCTTTCTCCAGCAGACTCCTGGGCTGGGTATCCCCTATCTGCTCCTTCAGACTACTCTGGACCCTTGCCTCTGCTGTGAGCCAGGAGCCGGCCCTCCGTGGGCCACACCGAGTGGCTGCCTGGTCCATCGGTTCCCGGCAGGGCTGGATGAAAGAAGCACTGGCAGGAGATCAGAGGGTGGGACCAGGGTTCAGGATATTCACTCCCCTTCCCTCCCTCTGCCCTCCCGCTGGTCGCATGGAGCTTTGACAGTGGGTGTGCTCATCCCTGGGAACCTTCTCATGGAACCACATCTCTTGTCAGGTTCTGGCAATCCCACTCTCCTCCTGAGCTCTGTGGCGTGAGTGAGTACAGGAGGCCCTCCGCTACTAGCTCCAGGGTGCTTTATTACTCTGTGTGGGTTTCTCTTAACCGTTTCCACACAGCTCTTTTCAGTGACTCCTGCTGAGGGCGTCCCTGGTTCCTGCCAGCATGCTGACCAGCACAATGATTAAGACCTGGCATTTGCCCATGCTTCCACACACATACGCCACACATAACGAAGACAAGCAAATGGGATACCAGCAGAAATCTCTTCAAGAACTAAAAGAAAACCAATATTTGAATGAATATAAAATGGTTGAAAGCAACATTCCACCATGATTCTAAAGGAGAAATAATGAAGCATATCAAATCTAATTGAAAACAGAGAAGAGATTTATGGAGGCAGAGATGAATTATGGTGAGGCAAAACTCTACTTTTTGCAATGCTTGGTATTTAGAAGGCTGCTGTGCGCAACAGTCAGATAGTCTACACTCCATCCCCAGGAGAGCCCTGTAATTATTCACTGTTTGCCCAGGGGCCAAGAGAGATTCCGAAGGCGACATGAGTTCCTCAAGGCCAGGCAGCTGAAGTTATATACCAGAACCTTCTCCACCCGTGTCTGAGGTGGAATCTTATTCCATACATGTCCTCATGCCTGTGCTCACTCTTAAACATGAAATTTGTTGATAAATGATGTAAACACCAATGACATGTGACATCAGCCTTAGATTCATGAGCATTTTCTGGGAATTTAATACATGAGGACTCTGTGGACTGCTAAATTAACTACATTGTAAACGGTCGGAAGGGATGTCTACTCTCAATGTTTTCTGTAGCAGAAGTTCAAACGTCTCAAATATCCAAAATACAGAGGGAATTTTATGATGGAACTAAGAAAACATACCATGTTCACTTCACATTGGATCTGAGGGCTTCACATAAAGGAATTCTTTTTCAAAAGGGCTGGAGCTGACAGAAACGGGTCCCCACCTATGTCTCTGGGCTCACCTGCTGCTGGCTCCCTCACTCCCTTGGTCCATCTCACCAACATGCTGCCAGCTCTCTGAATGTACAAAGCTCGAGGCTTTGCCTTATTTCCCAGGAAGCCCAGCCTTGCATTGAAAGGATGGTGGTTGTACGTCAGCCAGCCTTTCTAAGAGTGTTGGAGCGAGAGACTGTTCAGTATTTCTTGTCCTCGGTGAAGTCCCCTCAGGGTCTGTGCATTTGGCATTTTCTGTGCCTGAACTGCTCTGAGCATTTGCACACGAGGATGCCTCCTTTGTACTTTCCAGGTCTCAGTTTAAGGTCATTTCTTCAGAGAGGCCCCAACCCTCAATTCCACTTTTATCCTCAAGGCCTGTCTTATTGTCTCTACAGCACTTATCATTATGTAAAGCTGCGTATTCACTGATTTGTTTATTTGTTTACTGTCTATCCCTTTCCACACCATGAAAGCAGAAAGTCTGCTTTTGTTGTTCATCAATATCTCTTCAGTACTTTTAGCAAGTCCTAGTCCATAGGACGCATCCTTCAAATATTTGTTAAACAAATGCACACACATACACACACGTGCACACGCATACCCTGTTGTGTGTCTGCATGTATACATGAACATACACATCCTTTGTACTTTCCAGGTCTCAGTTTAAGGTCATTTCTTCAGAGAGGCCCCAACCCTCAATTCCACTTTTATCCTCAAGGCCTGTCTTATTGTCTCTACAGCACTTATCATTATGTAAAGCTGCGTATTCACTGATTTGTTTATTTGTTTACTGTCTATCCCTTTCCACACCATGAAAGCAGAAAGTCTGCTTTTGTTGTTCATCAATATCTCTTCAGTACTTTTAGCAAGTCCTAGTCCATAGGACGCATCCTTCAAATATTTGTTAAACAAATGCACACACATACACACACATGCACACGCATACCCTGTTGTGTGTCTGCATGTATACATGAACATACACAGAATCACTGAAGGCTACTAAGACTTTAGTTACTCAAGTTTTCTTTTCAACATTTTTTCTGAATCTGCACTGAAAAAAACCAACAACCTTGATTTACTTTTTCAGTTAAACTTGCAGTTTGTATCCAGTAAAATTCACTCATACTTTTTAAACTATATTGTTCTGTGAGTATCATAAATGCCAGCGTCATGTACCCATCATCATAATCAGGATACACACTGTTCCATCACCCCAAAACATTCCTTCCTGCTGCCCCTTTGGAGTCAGTTCAGTTAAGTTGCTTAGTTGTGTCCGACTCTTTCCAACCCTACGCCAGGCCTCCTTGTCCATCACCAACTTCCGGAGTTCACCCAGACTCATCTCTATTGAGTTGGTGATGCCATCCAACCATCTCATTCTCTGTTGTCCCCTTCTCATCCTGCCCTCAATCTTTCCAAGCATTAGGGTCTTTTCAAATGAGTCAGCTCTTCGTGTCAAGTGGCCAAAGTATTGGAGTTTCAGTTTCAGCATCAGTCCCTCCAATAATCACCTAGGACTGATCTCCTTCAGAATGGACTGGTTGGATCTCCTTGCAATACAAGGGACTCTCAAGAGTCTTCTCCAACACCACAGTTCAAAAGCATCAGTTCTTCGGTGCTCAGCTTTCTTCACAGTCCAACCCTCACATCCATACATGACCACTGGAAAAACCACAGCCTTGACTAGACGGACCTTTTTTGGTAATGTCTCTGCTTTTTAGTATGTTATCTAGGTTGGTCATAACTTTTCTTCCAAGCGGCAGGTGTCTTTCAATTTCATGTCTGCAGTAACCATCTGCAGTGA